>JAFIDM010002131.1:103928553-103977735 GCA_023159025.1 Thereuonema tuberculata
GATATTCGACGAGGTGAGAGGGATTTAAATAATGCCTTATGACGAGAGTTAGAGAGTTCATGGTTAATAGTGGGGGTGTTGGCAATATACCAAGATTCTCGTAAGGTGAGAGAGAAGACATTTGTGGCCTGGTCTATTACATGAGACTTTGCAAAATTAGGGGTATGGTTAGTAGATTAACTATGCAGAAATAAGTAAATAACTTTATTGTAAGGTATAGATAAGAAAAAAATGCTCACAGTACACATAAAATGACCGTTAGGGTTCCTAACAGATAACAATGAAAGCATCACTAATAAAGTATTCTCTAGGTTCCTGAGATTGAGTAGAAAGTCCGTTCTCTTGCTGAAAATGCTGTTTTTTCTCAATGGTAAATTATGATTTTTTATTTAAATCTGCCTGTGAAGGAAAAACTATATTTCAACATAAAATATTTTAAGGTAGGAAACAAAGGCACCAAATCCGGATAGTATAGCAGATGATCAATATTATAATATTTCGATATTACAATGTGTTTTGATGTCCAGTCAGGTGTTGTCATGGATGAATATTGCATCGTCAAGAAGAAGACAGTGGTATTTTCCCTTGATTGCCTTTCGCAAATTGTTCAATATTGTAAACAGGTCTTTCGTGTTATTTGTGCATGTAGCAGACATTGTATATCGAGGAGTATCAGAAAACAGTGGCCTATACTTTTCCACTGATAATGTAGGATCCCTGTTGAACACATTTTTGTCAATTCTATAATCTGTCTAATGAAGATATGTGCCAGAGAATGTTGTTTAATAATCTCAGGCAGATTGAATATCTTTACAAGTTCTTGAATGAACTCTCACAAGTCAGACCATATTAGTGTTTGTGACATCTGCATTTTCTGTTACAATCAAGGGCGTAACATTTTAAAAAACCTTCACGTCACTGAGCTAACATTTTTCACAATGAGTTATCAAAATTGGCTATCGACATTTTTAGGCCCAGAGAAATGGTTTCAGGTCTCTAAAATTCAAGGACACCACTTTTTCTTCAAGCAGATTAGTTGCTTGTTGAATCACGTCAAGAAAGCTATTAATACTAGGAGGTCTCATAAATGACGTATTAACACGAGTTGCCAACGATGTGTTAACTCTTTACAATTTTGATTTGTTATCCCTTGAAATGATGCAATAAGCACCAAATTTAGTTAAAAAATGCCTTACGTTGAGGATGAGAAATGCACAATGTTAAGTAGTCCTAACGATAAATGACTGCAGTATTGAAAGTAAATTTGTCCTTTTTATAATAACTTTTTTTCCTTGTGATCCATTTTCCCTGTTTTCATTTACATGTATCCACAAGTCCTTAATTCTTGTGATTTAGATAAACGATTCTTGATTCTTCGCTGTGTGACTGAGGAACTTTGTGTCATTAAATTACAAGTCTGATTCTATAATTGAAATATGACGATTGCAATTCAAAAATAATAATTATAAATCTTTTACAAATAAATAACTTTCAAATATTTACATGAGGAGATGATTTCTTCCCAGCGAACTATAATAATGTTCTACATGCTTTAAGAACATACATATTTTCAAAGACTATTTGAAATTTGTCATAAACTAATGCTGTTCTAAAAGAGGATATATATATGAAGTTCAGGTTTTAAATTATATTTTTGTATGAGGGTTATTTAAGGATTTGAATATTTTTTAGTAAAATATAAAGTCGAAATAATTTCAATAATTAAGTTGTTAGAGATTTAAACTTAAATAAAAATATGACATCAAAATTTTTATTTTATATTTAAATCCGCTATCTCAATTCTTTTACTTACCATAAAGTGTTCCAAAATTTTGAATTGATATTAATGCATAAACCATTATTTTCAGATTTATCGCAGTGGAGAGTTCCAAATGTACGATTATGAAGACCAGGACAGGAATTGGCATTTTTATAACCAGGTAACTGGAAGTTAAAAATAAGTTACATCTTGTAATAATCGATTTATTTTCAAATATGATATCAATCCTATTATTATAAATTTATAACAATATAATAACTGCTGTCTACAAAACATAATTCTGCCCTTAGAAAAATTAGGTTATTTTAAATAATAAGCGATTTTAGCTCTGGTGGTGTAATTGCTGTTTTTTATGGCAGCAGTCGGCATTTGTATAGATAGATAATCCTAAATATTAGTTGTAGATTTAAATTCATGAATTGCAATTTATAGTATAAGTATTATAGTATAAACAGTAACAATATAAGAATCAATTAACTGATATTATTTACAATGTAATAAGCAGATTAGAAATTTGTATTTTATCAGTTCCAATTCAAAACCCGTACACCTCTTTCTACGATAATAATCAAAGTCAGTCTCTATCCGACTTACATGTATAATAAATATATTCAATTTAAAAGATTGTTTTCTCAATGCAACAGAATTGCAATCAGAAAACAGTTTTGTATTTTCGTTTTTACTCATCTTTCTTATTGGGTAATTAAGTCACAATTTTCGTCACTAACAAAGCTAACTTATATTTCGTAGGAAATACTAATGGCAGTAATTACGTGGTTATATTCTAAAAGATTTAATTACTAAATTAACATTCTATTCTGTTAGGTTCGGAATATGTTATTATTACGAAGTATGTTCTCTTAAAAATATTGGTAGAAAATATTTTTTTTTCAATTGCAGTTTCTCATTTCTTCTGACCTGAAGAAGAATAATCGATCAGATTATTCGAAATATTGTCGTTATTATGGAGTAAAGAATTTATGTACGAACGTTATGTGATGTTACATTTAATGCTACATAGTTCCAATAATACTAAACAACATATGGACGCCCTGACAACGGTTCTATTCTGGTCACAGGAAAAGTTTGGGCTTATGAATCTTGCTGCCATCTGTAGCAGGATAGGGCACTTAGATGACATTAATCTATGTTCAAATATTTGCATGCACATCATGTTTCACGTTTGAGTATTCTGGTATATATATCCATCCATCCATAGTACTCTGTCCGGAGACAGGTCCAGCTCTATGGAGGTCCCATGAAACACCTAGAAACACCTGAGGAAAGATACTGGGGGTGGTTTCCCGTTGCCTGCCCCCAGGACGCCATTAAGGAATGACCGAAGAGAAAGTGAAGAGAGGCTTACAACACAGAAAAGGAATTGAAACATCCATGCCACTGCCGGGATTCGAACCCAGGTACTGGCGCACTGGCCACAACGGCAGACCACCGCCGAGACCGCACGGCCATATATATATATATGTATAATAATAATATTTATTATTATATATTGTTTTATATATATATTATAAATTATTCTATTTATAATATATTGTAATATATTGTAAATAAAATATTTTTTTTAATGATTCGTAACCACATATAAAAATTGAGATTAATATACACTCTTATGACAAAAAAAAATACGCACATGGAAAAATAGTATGATCATAATGAAACACGACATGTGCAAACAGATGAAAGAAAACTGAGGCCACAACACTGTGAGAGCAATGCAGCTGTTTATTTCGAAACAACAGACCCAGAATAGATACATTCTTGCGGCGATACATGCGGATATATCTTGTGGTATTGACTTATTATCTAATGGTGTCCTGTAGAACATTCATCCAAATGCTGGGCTAATTCGCCTACATTGTGACTGTAATCGCCGTCCTAAAATGTCCCAGACATGTTCTGTAGGTGATTGGTCTGGTTATGTGGCAGGCCAATGCAGTGTCGGAACACCACGAAGAGATATTCGCCGTATGTGGTCTGCGAAAAACTGCTCTTGGAAGACCTCGCAGCATAGGCAGAACGACAGGTCGCATGATGTCCTGGACGTAACATTGTTGTGTCATTACTCCGAAGGACAATTAAGGGAGATCGGGTGTCATATGCAATGATTTCCCCAAACGAGGACTCTCTTGAGGCGGCGATGTGACTCTCAACAATAAGGTGAGGTGAGGCAAGCTGACCTGGTCGTCTTCACACACGTATTCGGTGGTCATCAGCTCTAAGTGACAATCTAGATTCATCACTAAACATTACACGATCCTAATCCGTTACTTTCCACGCTGCTCTATCGCGGTACAACTGCAGGCGGTGATGGCGATACTGCGGGTTAGTGACAGTCTTAGAAGAATACAACAGTCTTATTATATTATATTATATTATATTATATTATATTATATTATATTATATTATATTATATTATATTATATTATATTATAATGTAATATAAGCGTGGTTTTTTTAATTTTAATATATATACACTCACTTCCAAAAGTTAAGCATGGAGCGGTAAAATGCGAAAAAATGGACAAGTACTGCTTTGATTGACATGAAATACTGCAAGTAAGTAGCTCTATGTTACTCTATGAAACAAAACAAAGAATTACATACAGAGATAAACAAAATATTGAATTTTCTTAAATTATAAGATGACGTCATATTTGCGTCATTAACAAAATGATGTTTAAATTCAAAACAAACAATAAAAACCGACATTAATAGGGTATGTGAGCACCCCTCACCTGCATACAAAGTTTACAGCGTGTGATCATGCTTGTTACGATGTGATCAACCACCGCAGAGTCCAGTAATCGCCATTCCTCCTGTAAGGCAGTTTCTAAAGCTCTGAGTGGCTGGAGGTGGGAAACGTCGACATACGCACGACCGAGGTCATCCCAAAGATTTTCAATTGGATTAAGGTCCGGCGAGTAAGCCGGCCACTCCATATGCGCAATCCCTCACTGTCCAGAAAGTCGTCAACGATGGCAGCTCTATGGGGACGCGCATTATCGTCCATTAAAACGAAAGAAGGACCAACTGCTGCAGCGTACAGTTTCACATTGGGGTCTAGGACTTCATTTCGATACCGTACAGCCGTCACAGAACCTCGCCTTTGCATATTTCTCGATGCGAAACCGTGATTGGCTGTTACCTACACAATTTGCATACTTCCTTTTACCTTTGCAGCAAATTTCAGCTTCTTTAATTCAGATCTCTGACGGAAATTAACATTTCTCCTCTCCGTGCTTGACTTTTGGAAGTGAGTGTATATAAATTAAAGAACCACGCTTCCAATGCTAATTACATCGATGAGGGCTCACCCCAGTAACATGTATGTATAATATCATATTGCCAGACTCATCAAATTTATTTAATAAGTGGATTTTACATCCGTCTTCCTTTCTATTTTTTAATGATTCCAATTGGTTAACATTACAGTAGTAATAACAATTAGCTAAAATAATTAAATTTTAGTATTCATTATATATTTCTTTTCATTTCAGTTTTCTCCACCAGTGTTTGATATTAGCCTCATCACCGCTCCTGTGGCTTTATATTCAGCCTTATATGACAGCATCGCATCAGTTGTAGATCTTAGGGAATTAACAACGAAATTACCGAATTTGGTTTTCAATTCACCAGTTATGACTGTCAAAGGCAGTGGCCACCTTAGCACAGTTTTTGGCAAAAGAGCGTACCTGGAAATGTATCCTCGAATGTTAAAATTAATGAAAGATATCACCCTTGGACAAAATCAAATTTGCGAAGACTAGAAAAAAAAAAAGTCTAAGTTAACTTGCTGATTTTAAGTTATTTTAAAAATATAATTTCCAATAAAATAATCAACTATGGTGTTAAATAACATTGGGCAACCAATAAATTTAATTCTTTAATTATGTGATCCCAAGACAATTTGTTTATATTGAATTTTAATACGAATTTAGAATTTTTTTTTTCAATGTCAAAGTTGTTGTTTAATATTTCAACAAATATTTTTTTATTATAAATCCCAATTACCATATGTAAAATGTAACTGATGCTGAAGTCTTGTTATATTTTGTAAGTCGAATGTCCTAAAGCTGGAATGAGTCAATGTTTTTGGTACCGTTGTTTCATCGTGGTGATGTCTTAATAGGACCTTTCTCCATACTCGTCCCTGACTGTGCCGAAAGTAAATCCAAAAAAATTATCATAAGTGATAATTACTCCAGCGCAATCCAAAAAGAGAATCACAGACAAGAAAGATGCAATGATGTGATTAGTAATGGAAGCTATTATCTTTTACGCCAATAAGAAATGCTTCTGCGTAACTAATATTAAGGTCAGAAGAAGTGGATCATAGAAAAAAAGAAACAAATTAACAAGAGAATATATTTTTTTAAAGAACCTTCTTTTGATTAATGTAAACTCATTTTAATTACTTTTTAATCGACCTTTAAATTCAATGTAATTTAATTTACAGATGACTTTTTAAACATTCGAATATTTATTTCCTAATACTATTAATTATATATGGTTATATATAAAAATTATTTAAATTAATAATTTAAATGCTTCGTAATTTAAATAAAAGTGTCATTTTTTAAAAGTAAATATGCTTTTCATTCATTTGGTTTTCATTTTAAAAAGTAAATATAAACAGTGAAGTTTTAATATATCTATAAAGGGCAAAGTCCAAAAATGTTTGCTCTCCTACAACTTAAAAACTTTTGAATGCGGTTTTCAATCGGTGTAGTAGGGATCGTTCCTGGCCGTATTAGAATTATTTCACTACCTCCAGCAGTGAAGAAAAACCTCAGGACATTGCACGAAGTAGATGAAAGCGAAAAACCGAAACAGAATTTAGTTTCATCTTTTAATTCTTGCATTTTACAATTACAACAAATTACACTGTACAACAAATTTGAACTTTTTTTCTGTCCTTTAGATGAAATTATGTGATTCTCTATAAATAAAGGGTGCTTGATTCATATCTGAAAACCAAAATGTTCCACCACGTCCCGTTTTTATAGGAGACCCATTTTTCATATTTATACAAAGTGGTGAGAGAGAAATATAACAGAGACACTGATTACGGAAAACACACACACTTTTTTTGACCGTTTCCGCTTGTAGGCATCTGTTGGAGTGTCCCTGAGAGTAGACCAATAATAGTCAAGCATATTTCCATTCCATCGTTCACTGAAGCGCTTTTTAAACATAGCAATGTCCTGGTGGACCCATCCTCATCGCTAACTGCTCCGAGGTTTTGAGGAAAAAAATCCAGATGCGAGTCCAGATAGTGTAGTTTTAAGGACGTATTGCAGCCTATAACATGAAAGCATTTCACCATGTCACGAACAAGATCTTCATAGTTTTCTGCTTTCTCATTTCCAAGGAAACTTAAGCATTTAGATATAAATGCCCACCAGGTTACAAATTCTCCTTCTCACAGTTTATTTTCGAAGTCTTCGTCATGCATGACTGCTTTAATTTGTGGGCCAATAAAAACCCCTTCTTTTACCTTTGCCTCACATAATTTTTTTAAATTGTTTCTGAGATGCAAGAAAGCCAATCCTTCTCTGTCCAGTGCTTTTACAAAAATTTTCATTAAACCAAGTTTAATGGGCAATGCTAGAAGAAAGGCACATTGCGGATTCACAAGTGGTTCATGTGATATGTTTTTGGTGCCAGGAATGTAGTTTTTTCTTGGAGGCCACTGTTTACGGATGTAGTGATTTTTTTTTTCTGTCACGGCTATCTAATTCATATAGGAAGCAGCAGAATTTAGTGAATCCTTATTGCATGCCTGTTAACATCCCAATGACTTTCAAGTTGCCACAAATGTGCCATTTGAATGTAGTGTAGTCAATAAATTTCAGTATAGCACTCATTACCTCATATGTTTCCTTTGTATTTACAGCATTATATGCTACAGGAACAGGGGGCCACATTGCCTATATGGAGGAGTAGTGCTTTAGACAATGTTTGGATGAATCAATAAACAGACGCCAGTCTGCTACATTATATTCATGTCCCAACGTCTGAAATAAGCCATTCACATCACAGCAATATATAGTGTCTTCTTTCTCCGCAAAATAGTCCGCAAAATGGCTTTGTCGTCTTCTAAATGAACTTATTTTTACATCTTTATCTGACAGATTCCAACCTTGAAGCCGAGAACCCAGTAATTCTGCGTCTGTTTGAGAGAGGTTTAAGTCCCGTAAGATCGTTAAGCTCTCCCTGTTTGATTTCATGATGTGAACATGTCATGGATGTTATTGCTTTTGATCCATTCAGTTAACATTGATTTGAGTTTTTTAGAAGGTTAAATTGTGCTTCTTTACAGCTACAAATCATCTTATTATCCCTAAGTAACGAGATAATAAGACTTTTTTATGAATATGGATTTCACTGTTTTAATCTACTTTTATTCTCATCTCGCCATATCATCTTAAATTTATTTATTTTCATAAAACTTCAACAATAATCTGATGTTGAACGTGTGCGAGCCATCCAATAAAAACAGGTAGTAAGGGAAACAAAACGCATATATATGTGTGTTGTTTCCTTATTACCTGTTTTTGCAAAACTTCAACAGATATGCTGAGGAGTTTTTGGTGGTAAATTTATAGTGTAAAAAATTTGACTGAATTTGAAGACATTATTCCATTGAGTGAATCATCACATGAATCTTTTATTCAAAAATTATTATAAATTAAAAATAGATTACACAGAAATTTTAATAAAAAGCCCTTTTCAGAGACACAACATTTTATGAAAATCTACCAAACATATTGATTTCAAAAACTTAAAAAAATCAATAAAATAGAGGTTTTTTTTAATGTAATAAATATTTTAAAAAACAAAAAATTAACTATATAACAATAGAACCATTTATTCTGTACGCATTTAATCAATTTATATCAAATAAAACTTACATTCAAATTTTCTATTTTAAAATAACTGCTGTTTCTATGTAGTATTTCTTTGAACCCCGTACAAGAGGTTACTGCTATTATAACATGCCAAGTGACTTGACCCGATTTTCTTAAGTGAGTCATCTTCACATGACTTGATCCGATTGTCTTCGTACGTTGGTTGCACTTAAGTAATAATGCAGATTTAATTTATTTTCCAGAAGAAGCAAATATCCGTAGATTATATAACAATGTAGAGTATTTTTATTTTCTTGTATGTCATTTTCATGAATTTAAAAATAATAAATTAGAATTAGAAAAAAAGAAAATTAAGGGCAACATTTTCAGGAAAGAAGATTTTTTTAAGTTCTTAACATTTTGAGGAAAGAAGATTTTTTTGAGTTCTTAAGAATAAAAAACTGAAACATTTTATCAGGAATATCTAGTTCTTTCGATTAATTAAGATGGATGTTGCTTTTGGATTTCAGTAATTTTGCATTTCTGTAACTAAAAAAATATTAGAATGCACAAAATATCTCGTAGTACTAGATTTATCGATCGCTTTGTGCAAACTGACCATTCACTGGAGATGCATTTTGAGGGGAGGCTGCAAATGTCGTCGTGCTCGTATTTTAAGTAGGACAGTAAAAAAGCAATCAAGGAAATCCGTCTGTCGTCGCAGCTGGGATTTGAGAGTAATTTTTGAGAGATGGAAGGGATGGAAACCAAAATAAAAGGCCCATGTTGAACGTAAAAATAGCTGCGTTCCCCAGGTTTTTAGAAATCCATCCAGACGTTTTTAAAGTATGCCCGCACGACAGATAACGGAATTTCTGAACTTTTATAATTTAAGAAAACCATGGCTTTTATTCCATTCTTTTGTTTTCCATCATTGTTTGTGATGGGTCGTTGATTTTAATATGTATTATTTTTTAAAGCCATCTGAAATCTTTCTGTTTTGAAGTATTGTTTACGAAATGAATTTCTTTGTCTACTTTCCAATGAGTGAAGATCATCAAGTCAGCCTCTGAGTTTTGTAGGGATGGAGGAAATTTCTTGAAAATTGTCATCGTTATTGAAAGACAAGAGGCGATCTACCATTAACTTTTGAAATTATTTTGTCTTGTGAATCTTCAGAAATAAGCACTTGAATAACAATTGAAACACATTACAACTGAAACATTGTCATAGGGCAGTGTGCACCAAGCTTTCGTTAACTTTGAGGATTGTCAAATCTCCCCTCAACCGAGAGTTTCCACGCACCAATATTCGTCAGGGTTTAACAGTCGTTAGATCGCTGTTGAATCATCAAATGTTTGCCGCTAGAATTTCATCAACTTCCATCAGCCACCGCGCTGTTAATTTAGATGTTGGACTGATAAGGAAATACTGTCCATATCCTACTATCAAAGTTATTTTTTTGGTTTGGATTGTAAATGTAATTTAAACTTTGCTGTATAGTGTACGCAACAGATTTCTCAGGGTAACCATTATTACTAAACTTATTTTTTTATTTTCGTCAAATTTTCAAGAAACAACTGTTCTGTCACACATATCGTAAATGCTTTGTTTACCTTCGTAACTATAATATTTCTTTTGACATGAGATGGAGTAGCTGAAGCGAAGGGCATTAACTAATTGTTAGGCTGGAGTGTACTATACGGTTCCCACATTTTTGTTCTGAACAGTTACCAATACATCAAGAAACGGAATTCTAATGAAAACTTTATATCTTTACCTATAGAATTGAATTGCTCCAAGATAATATTATCAGTATTATCTTCAGTCTTGATAAAGAAGTATATAGAGTTACGGAATTGTGTAAATATTAAATTTTCTAGAAATTACATGGAACTTTAAGCAAGGATAGCCATGATGGCAGTCTCATGGCCATTCCTTTATATTGCTGTACCACTTGGTTATTCGCAGTAAAATATTGATTAGAAAATAAAAATTGAACCAAAGTTACCACCAATATTTTCTCATGATTATCGAATTGTACTAATAATAAATCTAATGCTTTGATGATTAATTCATAAGTAATTGAACAAATCCTTAGCATCGATTGAAAGCATAACATTATTATTTCTAATTTTTAAATCTTTTAAATTTTTACACAAAAATCATCCCTATTTTTTTTACATTGCCAAAAGAATTTTTTTTGAACTGCTGCAATTTTTCCGCAACAAACTTTGAAACATTGTAAATAATAGAGTTACGACAAGTTATAATGGGTCTATTAGGAAACTGGTTTTTTTTTCCAAGAAATAGGTCGGTTTTTATCTATTTCTTGATCTAATCAGGCACATTAAATTTCTTTTCATTTTAAATACTTGTTTTTTTTTTTTATTCCTGTCTTTATGTACTTTTGGTAAGACCCTCATTTTTGGTAAAATATAGTCATGGACAAAAAAATTAGCGCACTAAGAAATAATTGCGGGATCGTAACGAAACTTGCAATGAAGGTACATGCCAGGGAGATATGCAAATGCAGCGTGATTGCGCATTACGTATAGCCGGTAGAGGGCGTTGAACATCGTACTCTGTGGAGTATAAAACAGGTAACCAAAGCTTGTTTGAGTGTGCTGAATCATTTACAAAGGTAGAGCTGAGGTAAACATGCCATTACGCCGTGTTCGAAGACAGTATACGCAGTTGTCGCAGTTTGAGAGAGGGAGAATCGTCGGGATGCTGGAAGTTGGGTGGTCAGCTAGGCGAGTAGCTCGTCATTTAGGTCGCTCTGATTGTGTTGTGAGGAGGTGTTGGGGACCAGTGGACCCGAGAGATGTCATGTACACGAAGACCAGGCTCAGGACGCCCTCGACAGATCAGTCGTCGAGAAGACCGCCACATAGTCAGAAATGCACGCGTACAGCCAACTGCTTCATCGGCTGCCATCCAGGCACAAGTAGCACCTTCACTAGGGGCCGCTGTGTCTTCTCGAACCATACGAAGGCGCCTGGCTGAAGGACAGTTGGTATCGCGGCGCCCATTACGTATGCTGCCCTTGACGCCCACCCATCGACGCCTCCGTTTGGAGTTTTGCCGCGCACAAGGAAACTGGACTGCAGCGGAATGGAACCAGGTCGTCTTTAGCGACGAATCCAGATTCAATCTCGGCAGTGATGACAATCGTGTTCGTGTGTGGAGAGCCCGTGGTGAACGCTTCAATCCTGCCTTTGCTGTACAGCGATATACCGCTCCCACAGCTGGTGTGATGGTATGGGGTGGCATTGCCAATACAATAGTATTGTTCCATGGCACCATGACAGCCCGGCGGTATGTTCATGAAATCCTGCAACCACATGTGTTGCCACTCATGCAATGGCTCCCAGGAGCCATTTTTCAACAAGACAATGCTCGGCCTCATACGGCAAGGATGTCACAAGACTGTCTCCGCACTGTTACTACCCTTCCTTGGCCTGCCCGATCCCCAGATTTGTCTCCAATCGAGCATACCTGGGATCATTTGGGACGACGAGTTGGGCATCCCACGAGTTTGAACGAACTAGAGGCAAGGTTACAGCAAATATGGAACGAAATGTCTCAAAACATCATACAGAACTTGTATGACTCAATGCCCGATCGTATCGCATCGTGCATTCGCGCTATAGGAGGTCCAACGGAGTATTAACTCCTCCGTTCTTTTGCCTTTTTCTCTGAAATAAATTATCCTTTTTCTTTGATTTTCTAATCATTTACTTATATCAAAGTAGTCATTACGTATGTAAATTTTCGTTTCATTTTGACGACTCCTTCTTGGTGCGCTAATTTTTTTGTCCCTGAGTGTACAATGTTCCTGAAGACATTGATTTTCGGTAACATGATTATCTAATTGCGGCAATTTTCTTCCTATTTTTCTAATATTTTTCTTGATTATTTTTTGTGGGAGGTCTGTATTACATGCAAATATTTTGTAGTATTCATTATTCTTGATATGTGTTTCAATCATATCATCAATTATATTATTTCTTATTACATATTTTTTAATCTAATTAGAAGTTCGTGTTTTTAGGCACTCTTTACTTAGACTTTTAATTTTAAAAAAATATTTCGAAGCCAATTTCTTGATTTGATTTAGTAAGTATGCCAAAAAAAAAATAAAAAATAAAATAGACTAAACTAATTTTTTAGTTTGAATAATAAAGTTAACGTGCTGTGCAACGAACTACAAAGCAATAAACGAAAACAAATGACAGCACCAGAATAAACAAATTGCCGTCCCCAATTCCCCCCGATAATTGATTCAGAATGGCAATTTGTTTATTCTGGTGCTGTCACTTGTTTTCGTTTTATTGCTTTGTAATTTTTTTAGTTTGTTTAGTTTATTTTCCAAGGAGTATGAATCTCTGTATATAGGGAGAGGGGAGTGTGTCTCTAAAACAATTTTAGAACCACTGGATGGATGTTCTTCAAACCGTGTCTTTTAAGAATAAAAGGCATTCCAACTTTTATATTTGAATTTTTTTTTTTCTGTGTGGCTCAAATAATTAGCCCGGAAAAATGATAACAATTCCCATAGATATGCATTAGCATCACAGTGATTAAGTCTAACAATGATTATTAATCCTTTTTAGTTAATCAAGTAATTCATTGAAGTGATGAAAATTAAGCGAATGTAAGCAAACTTTGTAATTAAAGCAGAAACAATTAATATATTTATCAATTTTATAATTTAGAACAAATCAATTCAGAGTTTTGTAGTAAACACAAAATTAAGCAACCCCTAGAATTTACAATCTATCAAACGCTTCCATTGTTAAAAGTGAATATTATTGATTGGTTCATTAATTGAAGTCGTTATAATGCAAATATAATTTGAAGTCATATCCACATTGACTTCATTTCGTATGTCTAGACCTCATTGGCATCATTTGATTCTGAGTAAGTGGCGACAATGGATATTACAGATGCGACATCAACTGTTGCCATGTAGCAGAGTTCGTGATTTGGAGGGTTATTTGCAAGAACTAGGGGCAAATCTGCCGCAAGACAACATACGGCGTCTGTTTGACTCTATGCCCGACAGTACCACTGCATCTATCCAAGCACGAGGTGGCCCAAAGAGGCACCGCAGCTCCGCGGGACATCGTCTTACTGCTGCGATATTATAATCACTTCTGTCCTTTGTCTCCGCCATCACACTAATAAATTTCATTTGAATCCAACGCTTTCTTTGTGGTGCGCAAACTTTTTTTGTCAATGAATTCGTTCTCAAATTAGTCGATTCATTACAAATAGCCCCAATTTTGACCAACTACCAATACGTTTCCTACCCGATTAATCTAAAACCGTCTAAAACCGGAAATGGAAAATGAACGGAAGAAGGATTTCCCCGCAAACTCTCCAGAACATGGGGAAATCCAATAAGTTAGACAAATGGGCTGCAACGTCCTGTGAGTTATGGAGGGCATTACATTGAAACACATACGAAAAACCTAATAAATTGTCTTTCTTTTTTTTCTAGGGGAAAAAGAAAAAAACTTAAGGACAACACATTGACAAACTAGGATTCAGTTCTTTTAAGAAATTCTTGTTTATTTTATACCAGTTTTTAAGAATGGAAATAAATTAATATGGTTGATATTTTATCACTGATTAACTTATAATCTAAAGAAAGATTGAATACAATTTTTAACGATTTTATGTTTTTTTTGAAAATGTTTCGAAAATAATAATAAAAAAAAACAATATTACTTTATTATAAATTTTTAATGACAACAAATCAGTCAAATCCTTGATAAAAATACTGAATCGCAGCTGCAGATGTTGTGTCATTTGTTCCTTCTGCTTGTGTCTGACAATCAACATGTTTTTCCCGCTCGTATCGATTTTCCTGTTCACTTTTTACAAATTAGTAAAAGCAGAGAGTGATGCAGAAGAAATACTTGCTTTATCAGATCCCGATACAAAATTAACAACGGTAAGACAAACATTTCTAATTTGATTTCATTAATAGTTAGTAAACAACTTAAAGCTCTCTTGACATCAAATGGGGATAAAATAATAAAGGTGCAGGAGATAAAAATTCTCTTAGAAAGGTATTGGAATCTAAACAATGAATTTCTATCTTAATTTTATTTACATTTTTTGTTTTTTGTTTTCAGCAATATATATTAATTCCTTAACCCAGTGGCTTTCCAACCTTTATCAAGTCGAGGCTCCCTTAACACTCTTCTTAGGCTTATACGCCCCCTCCCCCTCAAAAAAATTAGAGAAATAAAATTTAATCACAAGCATGTTTTACATAATTGGATATATTTTACAATAGGTTTAAAAATATTAACTGAATAACGTAACTACAAATAATTAAAACTACAAATAGAAGAATGTACAATTATTATTGAAATTGAAATAGTAGTTTAATTATAATTACATTTATTAACTTAAGCTCTTCTTAAATGAAATCAGCTTTGTTCAGTTGATGGATGTTTGGTATTGTTTTGCAGCGACCAGATTAAGATTATTTGGTTCCAAGGTTGAAATTTTTAGTCTGATTCTACATAAAGTCTATTCCTACATTTATTTTTCAAGTAGTCTCACATAAGTATGTGGTTGCACAAGGCATTAAGTATATTATTGTCCGTGTCGAGCGATACAAGCATTGCAAAAATCAAGCAGTGCCAATGTAGAAAAAACAATCTTAAAGAGGAATCACACGAAATTCAAGATCTTCTTCATTTGGCGGTAATTCATTTTCTGTCACCATGAATGGAATTTTCATCCACTCATATTTATCATGAGATCTTGGAAAATGATCTTTTGAATGGTCAACTAAAGACGATGCAAGGGTGCTCTTTCATGCACTGAACAACATTGCATGGAAGTTATTTCTCACTTGATGCTAAAAACCCATTGGGAAACGAATGCTATTCACTACTGTCAATTCAGCAGGACCAGACCAGATTTCATTTCCTAATTGTCGCCTCAATTTTCTCTTCAACAGAACGTACAGTAACACTCGAACCAATTAAGTGCATTCAAAAAAGGAAATATATTTATTCAATAGGCAAGGGATGAGAGCCATGGAAAGTCATTTAAACAGTCTTTGAATTCAAATTTGGAATCAAGGACAAACTCCGTAGCGAAGTCCTAACTGACGAGTGACAACACTACCCAGAGTAGGTTAAACAAATTTCTTCCTATATCGAAGTTATTGTGGAACCCCGCAGTCGAGATCGCGCATCCCAGGTTAGGAACTGTAATCCATTAATTGATTTGATGTGATTTAAAATTAATCACCTTCTTCAGACAAAGTTAATAAAAATCCAGATATAAAAAGTTTTTTCTTAGAAAATGGGAAATTTGCACTTTTTTATAATTTCACTTTGAAGATAAAAAATAAGACTTTTCATTTGTACCGTTTTCATAATTTAACAATAAAAACAGGAAAAAAACAAAACAAAACAATTGACAGTTGAAGGAAATAGGCTTTATGTTCTTTCGGACTTTATTTTTATTTAAACGACGCCAACAAAAGGCTACATTCCTACCCCAATCTATTAAAACCAAACACTCGATTGTTGTTGTTTTTTCATTTTCCAAAAAACTAATTCAATCGATTTCCTTAAGTTAAATTAAATACGATTTTCTTAAATTATTCGAATTAACTTTAATAATATCAAACCATGTGCTATTAATGGATTAGCTGAAAAGGATTACTTAATTATTCATCTTGTTTAATGTGCAGTAGATACATAAAAGCTAGTAAAATGACCAGAATATGCAAAGTTTTTATAAAAAAAAAACAAAAAAGTAAATGAATAGGCTCAACAGTTTCGGAAATCCATATTTTGTTGTCGAGTATCTTCTTCGGATGTAATGAGACAATGAGGCAGTTAAAGTTAATGCCATTTTCAACGTCGCGAGCGACGCTCGGCAGACTGGCGCATGATTATTTACTGTTAGTTACTGTCGAAAATTAATATTTATCTTCTCTGTTGTCTGTTGTACGAGCATCACGGTTCAAATGGCTGGAGTTTTCCATAAAATTTAATATGTGGCTTATTTGTGGTTCAACTTCAAACGTAGGCACAATTGTTTTGGTTTCTGTTCCTCTCATTTCTCAAAAAGGATCTCCGAAATTCTCACTAATATCGCTATTCCTATTTCTTTAAAATTTGGTTCTTTCCGTAATTTGGTCCCCTTCCATCAGCCCTTAAAATGGTTCCTCAGTCCCCACTACATCATGGATATCTGAGGGTATACGTAGGTTTAATCAAACTAAACCACGCTCTAATTAATAGTTTAGTCAAAACGAGAAAGATCAATGTCTAAGACAGTGAGGTATTAATAGATATAGATAGACATTTACTTAGATTTCAATGCTTTTCTTTGTGAATGTTCCTCGTCTTCTTGCGCTAATTTCTGGAGACTTGAAAAATAACAAAAGCTAAATCGCCTCCACTCCATCATATGAGTAGTAGTTTCAAGTAATTACAACATTTTCAATAATCTTTGTATCATAAATCACAAGGAGATTCTGTAAAGACCGCTGTGACAACCCGATTTTACTCCGATTGTTTCTGTCATATCAGAGATATTTAGTTGTGCAATTTTTTTTAATATTTATTTCTATTTTTATTCCCTTCCTTATTTATTATTTTAACTTAGAAAAGTTTCTTTTCTAGTTTAATTGTTTTCAGCTTATCTTCCCTTCCCTTTCGCCCAGTTACCATGGCAACCTGCTTTTTTCTTTATTACACAACCTTGAGGACTTGACCCATTCTTTCTCTTTTGCTCTCGTTACTTTTTGACCCCTCTTGTGTTGGACTAATTCTTACTGCTTTCTATCAGCCTTAACCAATTATTTTTAGGCTATAATTTTCTATAGAATCTCCCCTCCCCATTCGTCTTACAATTAACTTGAAATACGCACATAGATTGTTTCGGCTATCAGTCTTGAAAACACGAAAAATTAGTCTTCTACCTTACAGGACGATATGAATATCGTTTAGGTTGGAGACTCCTAATTTTAATGCAGTTAGTAGTAGACAGTTTAACGCACAATAAGCGGACGGGCTCATTTTATCCATACTTTGTTCCGTCGCCAAGTGAATGTGTTCAACAAACTCTGGAATTTGTGAAACTTCGTTGTGCCGTGTTTGGTGCTTCAAGAAATGATCTAGTCTGGCCAGATGAGTAAAATTACGGCTCAAACTGCAGATACCCAGTGACTGTAAGACTAAGACAATACTGTAAGTAAATTTATTTTCATACTTTCCTGCTGACGAGATCGGCGAGACTGCTGCTACTGGTAAACAATCATATCTGAACTCTCGAATGTGTCCCGTCAACTGCATTTCTCCCAGACCTTTATTTTTGTATTTAAACGTATTTTATTCTTCTTAAGGACTAAGCCGATCATTTTACTGTGCATTTCTCTTGCGCTAATTATATTTTTTTATGTATCTTATTGTGTATGATTTCCTTAGAATATCTTATTTTATTCTTTGTTTAACTTACTTATCATTGTTATTGAATATTAATCCATTTTATTAAACTTATTTTTTTTATTGTATATTTGAGTCAAGGTTTTGCATGTTTTCTCTTTTATTCATTTATTTGACCATGTTTTATCTTGTACCATTATCTTTGCGTTTTTCTTCTGATTCTTTTTTGGGCCCAGCGGAATCAGGATAAACATTATTAACTTCCACGTGACAGTCATTATTTATGATTGTTTCTTTCAATATATGCAGAAAACCTGGGATAAAGAGTCACATTGCAATCCATTTTGAAACATCTCTAATATACACTACAATAAATGGTTATAGAACAGAGCTGTCAATGAAGAAAATTCATTCAAGATTTTATTTGTATCAATTTTAAAACTGTTTTTCACTAGTTAAAAAAAGAAAAGAAAAAACAAATAATCCAGTTACACGTCAGACGGCGCAGGTAAATCTACTTGAGTGAAAAGCTTTTGGATTAAAAGGAAAATGGTGATCCTGCCAGATGATCCTGTCATAAGTTTATTTGAAATCGAAAGTTTTCCTACGTTAAAGGAGTTCTCTTATGGCTTTTTTTTTGTGTGTTTTTGAGATTTTTGGCCAATCACACGTTGGCGAACTGGTGACGTAATAAAAAGCAAAGCTACTTTTTTTTTACTACTTCAACTAAACAGAAAATTTATATTTCAGGAATTTATCTTTCGACAGTAAACAAAAATTATTCTAAAGTACTGTATAATCTCTCAAATCCGGCCCACGGCAACCCGGCCCCCACAGTAATCCGGCCTGGTCCCGAGTAATTTTTTTTTTTTTTTTAATAACTAAATTCATTTCCCTATTTTGAATCAACTCGCCCGGCGCGTTTATTTTTACCACCTACTGTAACTTGGAAACACTCAAACGTAAATATCGTCGCAAAAGGCTGTGTTAATTGCTGGTATTGATAGAGGGGATGGCATTAACGTTTTTAATACGTTTTTAATATAACGTATTTATTTTGAATAAATATTTGAGTACAAAATTATGAAAATGGGTTTAAATTAATTAAACCTGGCATTTTGTCTTCACAAAAATTGAGCTATTGAGTTATTTTAAGAACACTCACGGTAGTCTGGCTTTTCTGTAATCCGGCCTACTGAGCGCCACATTAGGCCGGATTTGAGAGGTTTTACTGTACATTTCATTCACAAGAAAACAGCAGAACTTATTAACATTTGAAGAGAAACACATGCAAAGGATCATGGGGAGCTTGACTGAAATATAACAACTCTCTACACAGAGGAAAATTTAATCAAATGTCCTTAAGAAATTTCTTCTGGACGTCGAAAGAGATCGTTTCTTGAAAAGCCTTTGAAATTAGCTCGAAGACTTTTCACTCAAGTACCTTTAACTGTGCCTTCTGGCCACGGTGTTACTAACATTCATATTTCATATAAGTTTTGGAAAGATATACATAGGCCTATGTGTTTCTCCATTTGTCTGCTTGTATGCTTTAAAACAACAGTTTTAAATGCCTCAAAACTGGACTGATTTCAACCAAATTAAGTACATTACTTATTTATGGTTCAATTTAAAACAAACTCTTGAGTATTGATCTTAAATTCCCCCTTTGCAAAATTGGCTGGGTGGATTTCTTAAAAATTTTTATACATTGTTTATTTATGGTTCAATTAAAATATGAGCACTATTATTTGGTCTCCATTCTCTCACCTCTAAAAATTGAGCCTCTAACGTGTCTCCACTATACGATGACATATGAATGCACAATTAGTAATAGGAATAATTGAAATAAAAAGTTAATTAAAAGTCCTCATATTAAATCAAAAAAATAATTTTAAATGAAATTTCTAGGGATTAAAAAATGAAGTTTTAATGAAATTTCTGCTTGGTTATTTAGGAACTAATGTAGATGTGTTTAAATTCCTTAACTTTCTATTTATCTAGTAAATTTTAAATGTGTAAAATCTAGTAAGTTGTTATCTAATTGATAAGGTCTAATTTTACCTTCAAAATCGTGCAATTCTGCTTTTAAAAAATTCCTTGTTTTTCCATTTCGAAATTTCTTTTGGATTTTTCCAAATGATAAATTATAATCGAAAAACATGAAGCCCATTACGAAACAAATACATTTTTCCTGTATGCTGTTACGTTAAATGATGGCTTCAGATAATAATCACGTTATTATAATTTAAAGTAAAATCTTATGATATTGGCTTAAATATAATTTGAAGAACTAATTTATGAAACATATTTCGGCGTAAACCATTAAATAATATATTTCTATAGGTACAGGCTCTGCTATTTACGGAGACTGAGCAAGTAACACTGAGACATCAATTTTTAAGCATTTGGAGACCAGAATAATGTTGCCCATATTTCTAAGTTGCATCATAAATAATCATCGTAACAGATTTGAGGAAATCGCCGCCTTTGACCAGAGGAATGAATGTTCCTCATTTTACCGATTGCTGGGTGAATCCCTGGGCGAGAAATAACAGGGAAAAATTTTTCAAAATCCAGGGAGCATTGAAACCCGTTCCTCAGTGTCTACACCACTGAGCTCATTTTGAAATATGCGAGATTACAAAAAATAATAAAAAAAAATTAATAAATCGATAATGATTTTTAATTCACTTCTTAAGAAATTCAGACGATTTTATTTGCTACCCTGATCTATCTTTAAATTCTATTAATGGTTCGGATAATTTACTGTTTGGATATTCGACGTTTTACTGTATTTGATATATTTTTTTCTTTTAAAACTGTCTTTTATAAAATATAATTGAAAATAATAAACGCATGTCTTAGGCATTAAAACATTTTTATGCATTAAAATTTCAGAAAGACTTCGTATTGAAATATGGTTATGCTTTTGAAGAACATGTGATTCGATTTCCTGATGGTGGAATTTCGGTAATACATAGGATTCCTGAAGGGCCATCGTCTATGAGGAATAATAGACGGATTCCGATATTTATGTTTCATCCTATAGCATCGTCATCAATAATTTGGGTCCACAATACCAAGGAAAGAAGTCTTGGTAATTATTAAGTTTCACATTATGTTTAGTTGATATTGTTTTAAGCTAATATCTGCAAATTTTTGAGCTTGATTTATGAAATCAATTAACTAATTCGAAGCGAAAATACACACACACAGATCAAAAAAAATTATGAACCATTAAGATAAAACAATTCACTCAGACGATACTGTAATACTCTTCAAGATCTGGGTTGCTATTATGGTAAGGAGGATGCTCTATTCGTATGGACCCTGTCCATTGATGTAAAGAATATTTAGGGGATCTAGGGAATATCTGAGTATTGTAGCAGACCATGTCACGCTTCCCAGAATATGATATGAATGGGGACAACAACGCAGCTGTCTATTGTGCCAGAGGTTTGCAAGAATGGTTTGCTGAAGTCTAGAAGGAGTTTTTTCATCTTTCCTTGCCTCTAGAGTCTCAAAATCTCAATCCAATTCAGTGTAACTGAGACATGCTGGAAAATATCAGAATGTCTCAAAGATCTCTTCCACCAGTGATCACACAGTTGCGCGATATTGTGTTGCAAGAATGGCTATTTTTGAACCTGAGATATCTCTTAGAGTCAATGCTGTATGTTCGTAATAAAGGAGGATTCGGGCATTAATAAGGTTCCTAATTTTTTTTGGCCACCATGTATAGATGACTAGGGAAAACATTGCGAGTTAATAGGTCACATATCTTTAAATGCGTGTTATTTCCCCATGGTTATCCTTGACACGTTTTGACTCATTACATCAAAATAACGAGGTTATTCCACAAAGCTTTGAAGTTGTTTGACACAGAAAAATCTGCCCATATTGTTGTTGTGTTTTTGTTTTAGGGAGATGTGAAAAGTGATGATGAAGAGTTCACAGTATCTAAGTTCAAAAAGTTGATTTCGTTTTAGTTTAGAAATTTCCAAATATTTATAAAAGACTCGGGCGTTATTTATAGACTGTTTAAATGGTGTTGGAAAGATGTCATAACCCCGTGAAATGACGTCACAGTTTAAACTAACTGGAGATTGGTATGGAAATGAGGAAAAAAAACCTGATTTGATAGGAACTTTTTTCGCATATTTTGAGGGGAAAACAAAATTATTGTAAGTGCGAATTTTAACGTGTGTACGAAGTCATTAAAAAAGTCATAAAAAACACACAAATAGACTAAAATAAAATTAAAAGAAATTAAAGTTAAAAACGAGACAGGACAAGTTTCGGGCCCGTCACGGGTCCAATGCCTGAACGAACCAAGCCTATATATTGGTCAAACTTCCCGCCCTTTATTTATACGATTCGGAGACCACCTCAGAGCCATTAAAAATAAAAATAGTCAATATCAAACGTTCACCCACTGCCAAAGTACTAATCACCAAATTGACACTACCTCCATTACAATCCTACATAGGGAACACAACCTCTCTAAACGCCTTATTGCAGAATCATATTTCATTTCATCCAATCCATGTACATATAATGCTGCCAATCCTTATTACAATATAAAAACATATTTAAGTTAAAAAACCAATCTGTAAATTTTTTTTTTTTTTAAATTTTTTTTATCCTTATTTTAATAGACTTTCCTCAACCTTCTTCCCCACTCTTTACCAAAGTCGATTTTCCCAATCAAGAAGCCGCATGCGCAATATCTCCCTTTGTCTCTTATGTTGTGTCTTTAAAATGTAGGAGTTACTTGCATTTTTACCCAGTTGATAATGGACCCGTGACGGGCCCGAAACTTGTCCTGTCTCGTTTTTAACTTTAATTTCTTTTAATTTTATTTTAGTCTATTTGTGTGTTTTTTATGACTTTTTTAAAATTATTGTAAGTTTTGTATCATAAGGCAAATTTAAAGGAATACATAGCCATCTGATCACCAAAGAATATTGGTAACAGACTCTCAAAGATGGAAACGTATTTTTGTGCATTGATGTTGGCTTCACATTCTTTGAGATCTGAACAACAGTTCCAATAGCAATACTGAAAAACCGCCATCTTTCACAGTTGCTGTAAGTGATTGAAACTTATCCTGCCTGGGCAATCGTCACACTCATACCCTCCCACTGTCTGAAAATTGTGCAAATCGCGACTCATTAGCAAATTTAACAGTGTGCCAAAATGCTAAGGGTCTGTCAATCGTGTCGTTCCGCTTGCCAAGCTGCGACTGCTTCTCGCAAAGGAGGTTTACGTTGAGCCGCTCTTCCGTGGTCGCCAAGTCGTTGAAGATACCGCTGTGCAGTTATAGAACTCATTTCAAGTTGTTCTGCAAACTCAGCGGCCTTGCTAAGAGGCTTGGTTTCCACAGCTAGAAGAACCCGTGTGAGGTCAAGGGCGACCGTATCTGATCATGCTGATCAAATTTCATTAGAAATCTGAAAAATAGTCGACAGAAATATGGAACTTCGGAAAATTTAACTAAAAACAAAAAATACAAAATCTGAATAATAACATTTTTCCTTCTCTTTAGCTTTTTTTCTGGTTGACAGTGGTTACGATCTGTGGATGGCCAACGCCAGAGGGAATTCTTACAGTGTCCAGTACAGTAAAACATTGGAGAAAAACGAGAATTTTTGGGATTTCAGGTATGACTCTATAGTTACTACATCTTTATTGATGACTTTCTTTTCAGTTACAAACTTGGTCATTTTTAAAAAGTTATTTTAAAATTACCTTACCTCAGAATAATATCAATTTTAAATATTTTAGAAATAATATTTTTAGAAGAAAATTTTTAATCATACATGTTTTAATATTTTTATAAATCATAATATCTGTTTCACAAAATGATATACACGGATTTTTGATAGAAATGGTTTTAAAATATTAGAATATATGATTTCGAATAAAATAATATAGTGCTAAAGATAAATTTGATAGAAATTATTAAAAGCAATATAATTATAGAACAAATACAATTTATTAGATTACAATAAAGAAATATCTACTGATACATCGGAAGCGCAGTGGTGCCTCAAAGGAAAAATATACAATGAAAAACTCACCAATGAAAAAGTAGTGAGAAAATTCATTTGCCAGCAGTGTGCAGGCCTCAATGAATTTTTTTAAAGCATAAAAATTCAAACTGCGCATTTGAATTATTAATCAATAACAATGGATGAGACCAAATTATTTACAAGTGACATCCTAGAACAGCTGTTTCAGGCTTGTTGGCGATCATCAGCCAGGAGAAGTCACCAGTATATAACAAGGTCTCCTCCGTACTGAGGCTGGTATGAATGATTCATCGGAAGCGCAGTGGTGCCTCAAAGGAAAAAATATACAATGAAAAACTCACCAATGAAAAATTAATGAGAAAATTCATGTCCCAGCAGTGCATAGGCCTCAATGAATCCACATCTTACAATTTTGTATACAAATTATGGAACTACATCTTCCGCAAACTTAATAAAAATGCCAAGTAAACTTTTTTTTTTTTTTTTTACTAATAATTTTTTTAAATGAGCATGATTTTTTTAAAGATATTTCAAATACATCCAATTATTTAAAATTAGTCTGTGTGAAGTAGTAAAATGTCACAGAAGAAATAATTAATTAATTACTTTTAGTTTATATATTATTAACTTACGAATAGGAAATAAATTGAAAAATATTTGGAAAACGATCGAAAAGGTGACAAATGTTTGCTACAATGAATCCAACAGAAGCTAAAAAATAAAATAAAGAGTATGGAAGCAGAATTTCTTGAAAATTTAGATTATCATTTTACGTAGAAAATATTTGAAATTCTATAAATTTACTTTATAATACGATCTTCATTAAGAACTTTTTTTTTCTTGAGATATTCCCATATTAGAATGCGTAATGCTTATATTATGCTATGGAAGCATTTATGATTATAGAAATATTTCATGAACAAAGTAATAGTATTTTATATAGTTGCATCTTTCACTGTAATTTTACTTACTTATAAATAATTGCAGGGAAAGATTTCGAATTTAACGTTCATGGAGAATTATCCTCAGATGATACCTCAGGATAATAAAGAATACAAGGTAATAAAGCTATAGAAAGAGAAAATAGACAGGAAAAAATCATTCAATGTCTTCTAGAAATGAGTTAGAAATAATAATAATAATGAATATTATTATAATAAATAATATTAATAACAAATGTTTCATCCTCACTACAAATTTCTCAAAGTAGATTCGAAATAAAGGTATTATTATTTCGTAAAAGTTTCAAACCATGGCTTTCCCCAGCCAAGACAATATGGCGGGTTAAGGACCAAAGCACATATTGCCAAGTGTAAAAAAAAAAGGGGGGGTATGAAAGAATGATTAGGGATGTGTGGTTGTGTCCATAAATTTCCTAATTATGCATGCTGTGTTGAGTACCACAGCCTTCTGGAGTTGTGCGTAGGTGTTTTTATGAAGTCCTAGTGTGCTGAGGCTGTGGTGGGGCTAGACCAGTGGCGGACAGGACGATGGGTACAACACGTACTCGGTCCTGCCTCCACTGCTTCTGGAGCTCGTGTGCTAGATCGATGTATTTACTTATCTTGTCTGCGTGAGTTTTCTGCATGTTCTTGCTGATATACACTGCAATATCATTGAGATAGGTCTGTTTATTGACCTTATCAACAAGTGTGATGTCAGGTCTGTTGTGGTGTATGGTTTTGTCTGTGTGAATGGGGCGGTCCCAATATAGCTTATGTGAGGGTGACTCTAGTATGTTTTGTGGTATGTACTTGTAGTATGCGACCGTGTTCTTAATAAGTGAATGTTTGTATTATTATTATTATTATTATTAAATCATTGGTACTGTGCGTTTCAGAAAGCGAGAACTACCACTTGCGGACGATTTTACTCCGCAGAGAGGTGATACGCTGAGGTGGGCACTTTCCTAAGAAATTCTTTTGGACATTTTCGCTTTTAAGAAAAAATAACGGAGGAGCATTTTTGCAAAAGTATTTATTCTTTCCCGAAAAGCGCAAATAGAACGCAGCTACTAGTAAACTAACACTGATAAAAAGTAAACATCCCGTCTTTGTTTCTCCTCGCCGCTATTTTGAAGAAATCGAAGAAGACCTGACGCATGCGGAAAAGCGTTGAAGGCTCTCGTAAACAAAACTGAACAGTACATTGGGTATTTCGTCGAATGAGAACTATTTAATATTTCTAATACGATTTTCTTTTCCAAACTAGTAAAATTTTTACAAATTCATATATTTCGGATTAATGTCTTACACTTACACTTGATTACGCTTATGCCTTACTTGAAAAAGATGGATATTTTGTTGATGAGGTTGACTTAATTGCTTTCTTTTAACATTCAGGAAATGTTATATTTTATTCAAACGTATAATATATATAGAACTGAATGAGAATATAAGAGCAATGATCAGGGTTTAATAGTTCTTTAATTGTAGATGGTAATACGATATTAGGTCATATTATCTGAATGGAATAAAGAAAAAAAATCTTTTCTTTTATTTTTAAATTAGTTTCCAGGAAATAGGACAGGTTGATACACCTTTAATGATCGATTATGTTCTCAACAAAACCGGACATAAGAAATTATTTTATTTAGGAATGTCAATGGGAAGTACCATAGGATTTGTGATGCTTTCAACAAAACCGGAATATAATGATAAGGTAAGATTTCAATAGATCCCGAAATAGAATTCTTATGTAGGCTACTTATGCCTATTTACATTGAACACCTTTGCGTTCAAACAAACAAATTACGCACCACAATTCAGAGGATGATCATTTTCTGACTTCTTAATTCATTGATGATAGTCGTTTTTCTTTGAGCCTCTGCATTTGTTCATTAAAGATTTCTGAGCACGTGAACAATTGAAGAATCGGTTTTGATGCATATCTGTATATAGCACAGTGTGAAGTCTCTGACTTCATTACCGATGGTCAGTTTTCTGTTTTGAAGTTGTGCAAATGTCCTAAGGATAATGCAGAATGCATAATATATCCATAATAACGTTTAGATATCAAATATTTATTTCATTACTTAAAAGCATGTTTTCTGCCTAATTATGTACATTTTCACAGAGATTGAAATCAAATATTCTTCGAACAAACATTATAGTTAAGTTTAAACCAACAATTAATAAACTTATTGATAAAAAAGAAAACATTATGGTTTCTTATTTCAGATTTATGCGTTCATTGCTTTGTCACCAGTTGCTTATTTGAAGAATTCCAAGTCTCCTTTGTTTTTCTTTTTTTATCCAATACATTACATGCAAGTAAGTCTCTTGTTTCTTCAGTAATCTGATCTAAAAAAAAAAAAGTAAATTTCAGTTTGACTTCTCAATAATTTTTTTATTAGTCTACTGTAGATCTTCGGATATACGAAAAAATAATATTAAGAATGCACTTTTCCATTCACGCCATCAGCTGTTGTCAATAGGAATCTGGCATTGCTGTTTCGTCTTTTTACAGCCATGTTTATCCATTGACTAGAAGACCTGAAAGAATATAGACCTCCCAAAAACAAACAACAATAACAGCAATCATTGTAACCATTACAATATTAAAACTTCGATCAGGCAACAACTATTTAATTAAGGGACAAAGCAAGACAAGAACCTGAAATGGGGGAATTTAATATGCACAATTGAAACATGAAAAACAAATTAGCCCTGACGACAGCTGAAGGTCAAAATGAAAAATTGAGCATGTCCATGAATATGAAAATTTGATCCCTTTTTTCATGTTTCAGTTCGTACACTTTGAACTCCCCCATCTTCAAGAAAGCTGTCTGTGGTGCTGGGTTTCAATTAGAAATATAAAATTATAAAAAAACATCAAAAAAAGCAAAAGAGAGTAACTTTTACATCACTATACAATATAATTATTTGTTTTAATAATGATTTTAATTAAAAGAAAACAAGAACACACGTAACAAAACTAAACTAAAATTTACTGAGCTATTTTCGGTATTTTTACTGGGAATCGGAGATAATACTGTTTCGAGGTTTTGTTTAATTATGTGCATTCTTCTTTATTAAACATCAACATAAATTCTCCCAACATAAAATCTCCAAAATGGCAATATTTCAAAAGCTATATCAGCTTTCTTTTTCAAGCTCCAAATAATTAAAATAAAATAAAAAGGGATAAGATATCCAACATCTTCTTCCCCAAAACTCCAAATGTTGGATATCTTTTCCCTTTTTATTTTATTTTATTTATTTGGAGCTTGAAAAAGAAAGCTGATATAGCTTTTGAAATATTGCCATTTTGGAGATTTTATGTTGGGAGAATTTATGTTGATGTTTAATAAAGGAGTTTGATTTATTTCAAAAGGAGTTGGTTATATGTGCATTCTTGTTTTCTTTTGATGTAAAATTGTTTAATTGTTTCAATAATTTAATTGTTAAAATTAAAGATTTTTATTTGTGTGAAAATAATTAAAAATAACAACATACAGACAAGAACATTTAAAAAGGTTTTTAATTGTCTTGTCTGTGTGTTGTTATTTTTAATATAAAATTAAAGATTACCATTCAAAGATAATTTAGTATTAATCTAGTATTAAAGTTAATTTAGTATTAAAGTAAGAAAAAAATAAATATAAATAATAATTTAGGCTAAGTGACAATAAAAATAAGTTAAAAATTTGCCAAAAACAATAGTGCTTAGTGAAATAGATGAGTTTAATTGATATATTTTACCAGTTATTATTCTTTCCTTTATTGTTTTTTTTTATTGCAGATACATTTTATATCTCTGTCATACCGCAAATAAACTTATGAAATAAATTATTAATTACTCAATTTTATTCTTAAAGCGAATTGGGGTTGTCGTATTCTTCTTCTTCTTCTTCTTTCGAATTTGGCCAACTAGGGACCACGTAAAATAACCTCATGATTTTCTTCCTTCATTCAATCTCTTCCTCCAGTACTCTTTCATCCTTTCACTCTGTTGCTTTCGTCTTTCATCTGTCCAGATTCCGCCTGTTTTCCTTTTCTGCTTTGCTTTAAAACCAACAAAATTTTTAACTGTTGATCTGAGCATCCCCCTATTCTCCAATTTTCCCGCTGTTATTCCCATTTCTTCCATGTCGCTCTTTACCTCCTTAAACCAGGTTATATCGGTTTTGGGGTTTTTATCAAAGTAGTTAAAGAGTTGCTTTGACAATCTGTTCTCATTCATTCTACTAAGGTGTCCGTAGAATGTTATTCTCCTCTTTCTCATTATGTCCACAATCCTCTCTATTCTCTCGTGTATTTCTCTGTTACTTTTGAGTTTCCATCTTCCATTTTCATAGTTTGGACCAAGAATTTTTCGGATTACTTTTCTTTCCTCCTTCTCAAGTTTATTTAGTTGGGTGGCCGTATTCATTGTTATGCATTCTGATGCATACAGGCTCTCGGGTTTAATCACAGTTTCATAATGTTTTAGTTTTGTATTTATGGAGACAGATTTTTTGTTATAGACATTTTTTGTTAATTGGAATGCAAGTTCCAACTTTCTCGTTTTTGCTTAGTTTGCTTCTTTATCTAATACGTTTGATTGGATTATTTCTCCCAGGTATTTAAACTTGGTGACTTTCTATATCTTTCCATACTTTGTTTCTAAGTATTTGGGACCTTCTTTAACATTTGTCATATATTCTGTTTTCTCAAATGATATTAATAGGTCAGTTTTTTCTGCTGTTTCTTTTAGAATATTTATCTGTTTTACTGCATCTTCGTAACTTTCTGCAAGGATTGCCAGATCATCCGCAAAAGCCAAACAATCAAATTCCAAACCTTCCTTCTTTCTTCCTATCCTAACTTTCTGTATACCTTCTATTTCCATTTTTTTTCTCCATTCTCTTATAACTTTTTCGAGTGTGCAATTAAAAAGCAATGGAGATAAACCATCACCCTGTCTCACTCCCGTTTTTATTTCAAACGGTTCTGAAATTTCTCCCATAAATTTAATTTTTGACATAGTGTCTTTTAGGGTTTGTTTTATAATCGCTAGCGTTTTATTGTCAGCTCCAAATTCTTCTAATGTATTGAACAACGTTTCCCTATCAATGGAATCATATGCCTTCTTGAAATCCACGAAGGTCACGTGAATTTTTTTGTTTCTTGTTTTTCTGTAGTTGATTATTAGTTTTAGATTCAAGATCTGTTCGGCGCATGATCTGCCTTTTCTGAATCCTTCTTGATACTCTCCTAGTTGTTGATCTAGTTGTTTTTCCAATCTGTTTTGTAGTCTTATTATTGATATTGATAATTTTTTTGGCTAGATTTTTTTATAATTGTAACAAAATTAATAATAAAATTTTATTATAAGATATTACATAACCTTTACATAGTCTTTTACACTAGATTTTATTCTTAATCACTCAACAATACTACATTTAACAGAACATTATGTTTTACCGTATTATGCTACAGATATCATATTATGACTACAGAGATTCCTGTATTTTTGTTACTTTACTTCCAACAAATGTAATAATTAAACTATCACATTTTATCTCTGTCCATTTTCCTATTTATATTTTCCTACTTATTCTCATAGAAAAGTCCCTCTATTTTATACTAAATTCCATCCTTAATCACTCTACATTACTTCATTTTACTATCATTTTTAAGTAAAATATTTTATAATGAATGCAGAGATTACTATATTTTTATTAGTATATTTCCAAATAAATTTAAAGTACTTATATTTATAGAGATGTAAACAATTACCATTTTTTATAATGAAAGCCGAAAAAATTATTTTTTTTGAAAAGAATTTAATGTGAATATTTTTTCGTAGCTTTTAATCGGAAGAGGCGGAAGCTTACCATTGACTTTTATAAAAACTATACGAACATTAATATTTGAGAAATGCCATATACTGAAGATGTGCTTTTTCTCTTTAAAAGTATTTTTGTACTTAACAGGAGATGAATACAATCAATATAATATAGTAAGTAAAAATGTTAACTTATTTATTTATTTATTTATTTATTTATTTATTTATTTATTTATTTACGTAATTTGCTGCTTTAAGAAAGCTGTTATGAAGAAGTGTTCTAGAAAACACAAAAGACAGATTTTAAAACACAACACGCCAAAAAACAAAACAGAAAACAAACTATGACATTTTAACAACAGATATACTTAAGTAAATGGGCCATACATCATTATGACGTTCGATTCACTTCTTCGATGCTAAGGAAACATGAAAGTAAATAAATAATCTATTGATATAATTTAAAGCTATTTTGTTAGAAGCACTAATTTAAATGTAAGATTTTCGATTTCTAATATCGCTACTAAAATGTTTTATATTTCTGTGAGAAGTAAAGATAATAAAATGACATTCACATAAGTATCATTTATTCTTTTCATAAATAATTATTATGCATTAAATGTTGTTTCTTGTTTTATTTAGAATGTCAGTCAGGTTTGCTTATGATGTCAAGTTATCATGTATTTGATTTCAAAAACATAAGATTTACGTGCACTGCGTAGTATTTGAAGCAATAATAAAGCCATACACCTGCGTAAAGAAATTAACATAATTTATACATGTAAAATACACAACGTTTTACTGTCGAGAGACAGCCTTCTCAAGTAGCACTTGAGAAGGCACTTGAGAAGGCTGTATCTCGACAGTGAAACGTTGTGTATTTTACTTGTATAAATTATGTTAATTTCTTTACGCAGGGTTTTATTATTGCTTCATATATCTTTGATTTGTTCAGAGTATTTTTATCTCTGATTTGAGTTTAAAAATCTAGTACATTTCATAAATGGATATGAAATTAACGGATTTGCTAAAGGGATTAATATCTATTGTTTAATACATTGATAAAAATCCCTTGTTTACTTTTAAATGTTTTTCAATTGGAATGTTTGTTGTCTTCTGCGGTAATTTCTCGACAAGAAGTAAAAGATTTCAAATATAAAAGTTCATAGTCTCTAGTTTTTAAATATGCATATCAAGTTTCAAGAATATCCATTCAGTGATTCAATGGTTATGAAGAGGATACACATCAGACTGACTGATTTGATGAGCTAAACGGTTTGAATCGTTCCGTTCAATTTTTTTTTTGAGTTTTTAAAGAGTTTTTTTTCCCTTTGATTTGTAATAGCTGCTATTAAATACTTTTAAATATTAGATTTACTATCACAATATTTCAAGGAAATGATGTTTACTGATATTACTTCCATGTATCTGATCATGTTTTGCTCTTTCTTCATATTTGTACTTATGTGTTTTGGCAAATACCGTACACTACATGGCTATTAAACACCGGACATCCACTTGGATCCACTGGGATCGTCAATACACGTCATGCCTCTATAAAAGGACCTTGAACGTTCAGTTGACGTGTTTAGCAGCTACACTCATCAGTATGAACGCATGAAGCGTGCTTAGTGATGTTGAACGGGGCCTGATTATTATTGGTGTCTAAAGGTTTGGGTCATTCTATCCTTGAGATTGCAGACAAGTTCCAGATGCCCCCCTCCCCAACAGCCAAAAACATTGACAGATCGGGATCGTCGAAGCCTCTTACGTGTCTTGTTTCGTTACAAGCGATGACCAAAGACTTTCGATTGGTATCGGAAAGTGATGTCAGTAATTGTTCCATCCGCTGGGAGATGATTGCACTTGGATTCCATGGTCGAACATAAGCCTAAGATCATTGCTCGGAATGCCACCCATCGTTTAAGTTACAGTGGTGCAAAGCGCGTCCATTGGGCTCTAGAACAATGGAAGAGCATGCTGTGGAGTGACGAATAACGCTACGAGTTGTGGCAATGCGATGGACAGGTGTGGGTGTGACGAATCGTTTAAGTTACAGTGGTGCAACGCGCGTCCATTCGGCTCTAGAACAATGGAAGAGCATGCTGTGGAGTGACGAATAAATCTACGAGTTGTGGCGATGCGATGGACAGGTGTGGGTGAGCGTTACTTACAGGACTGTATTGTTCCCACTATGAAGTTCGGAGGGGGAGGAATCATAGTATGTATGTAGTATGATCTTGATCCACTTATTTTAGTGCCTGGATCCATGAATGACGAGTCATGAATGCCTATAAAGCATTTTTGAAAATTCAGCGCTACCCACTATGTGGCAACAATTTGTTGGCCCATTTCATTTTCAGCATAAAGCAAAGGTCCAGCCATTTGAGGACATGGGAGTGGATAAACACAAATGACCGGCTGAAAGTTCGGACCTCAAACCCACTGAACACCTTTGGAATGAGCCGGTTGAAAGCCAGACCAAACCGCCCACAAAACATCATAGAGCTATTCAACATCTTGGAGGAGGAATGGAACGAAATTCCTGCAGAAACCTACCGCAAATTCTTCCTCTGATAGCGGCGAAACGCGGACCTCAATCGTTCTGACACCATACCAGATCTTGGTTAATAGGGTGTCCGGTGAATAGTATTTCTCAATACATATCTATAATTAACTTAATAACGTTTGTATATTTTATTTAAGGACTCTGTAATATTAGTTCCCCAATACGAACTGTAAGTTTTACTTTATATCTGTCATACTTTACTGTTTATTACTTTGTGTAGATATTTTTAAGATATTCGTATTAAAGCTTTGTTCAGACTTTTCTATATTCTCTGTTTTTTAACAATAAACTGGCAGCAAACAATGTCACATCTTTTGCTTATGTTTTGAACAAGTTTCAGTCCAATCACTGATAATTGAAGAAATGCTAGAATCCAATCTTATTTTACTTTAATCCTTTGAAGTTTGTGTTTGGAAGAGCTACGTTATATTTAACTTATTCCATCTGCTTGAATAATTTTCTTTTTAAATATGATTAAAATTTAGCCAAACGCACAAATATTTTAAAAAAGTTTTTTAAAAAATACAAAGGATAAAAGAAACACAACGTTTCGACTTGCCTGCAAGTCATCGACCAAGTGATCGATCCAGTGGAACAGTTTTCACAATCAAGTTTTTTATGGATTAAAGAAGATTTTAAAGCCTTATAATATTGTTGTAACCTCTGCTATCAACGATACGTTGGGGGCAGCTATAAATGCTAAACAATGCATTCCAGTGGATAATCCCAAAGATGTCATGTACGCCTTGCATTGCATGAATTTCCATGCAGATATATTGGAGAAACTTGTCAGCCAATTAAGCGTAGGGTCAATCAGCATCTTAATGCCATTAAAAATAGAGATATGAATTATGGTACAGCAAAACATGTGCGACTTACAAGACACGTGTTAGATCTGCAGCACCCACGTATCATTGGTCATGAGGATCATGCACTGAAACGAAAATGTAAAGAGTCATTGTGCATATTGAACGATTCATTATGTTACAATGACTCTATATCGGTGCAAAATAATTATTTATATGGTTTTTCTAAAAAACAAAAAGAATAAGAGCGCCGTTCAATAATTTTTGAGATACATTTACGAGTTGTTTATTTTGATATTAATTTCAAATGCTCACACCAGGTGGAGGCATTATAATTGTAAAAACAAACACGAGATGGCAATACTGTCATCACTTCATTTACATACAGCTACGATTGGTGCAAGAGATTTATATAAACCCACTGTTCCACTGGATCGATCACTTGGTCGATGACACTTGGTCGATGACTTGCAGGCAAGTCGAAACGTTGTGTTTCTTTTATCCTTTGTATTTTTTAAAAAACTTTTTTAAAATATTTGTGCATTTGGCTAAATTTTAATCATATTTAATTAATCAACGCACGTTAAATAATTGTAAATAGAATTTTCTTTTTAGTTATCAAATTATTAAACCAAATTCTTCTTCTTCTTCTTTCGAATTTGGCCAACTAGGGACCACGTAAAATAACCTCATGATTTTCTACCTTCATTTAATCTCTTCCTCCAGTAATCTTTCATCCTTTCACTCTGTTGCTTTCGTCTTTCATCTGTCCAGATTCCTCCTGTTTTCCTTTTCTGCTTTGCTTGAAAACCAACAAAATTTTTAACTGTTGATCTGAGCATCCCCCTATTCTCCAATTTTTCCGCTGTTATTCCCATTTCTTCCATGTCGCTCTTTACCTCCTTAAACCAGGTTATATGTGTTTTGGGGTTTTTATCAAAGTAGTTAAAGAGTATTAAATCAAATTATTGAAATTATTGATTTCTCAGACAAGACTTATATTGGTGTATGTAATGATGTAACTCTTGTATACCGTTCTTCTTTATTCTTCATTTTAAACAATGGTTTTTGCAAAATGTTGTTTTAAAACTAATGTTAGTTTTAAAACTAAAACTAAATCATTCTCTTCATTGATGTAATTTCTTAATGTCTCTCTTAAGAGATTTTCTCAAGATTTTTCTAGTAAGGTTAATTAATTGTCTTCATTCATAAAACGTAACAACGAAGGATGAATACCGGTAACCCTGTTGAGAATTCATTAGCAATTTATTCATGTAAAATATGAAATACTACCAATGGAAAAAAAGTAAATGACTCATAGATTTAATGGTCCAAATACAATAAATCCTAAGTAATATCATATTTTAATCTATGGCAATAATCTAATAAAAAAATATAGTTCGCAGGTGATTAGTTTCAGCTACTTTTCTAAGACAGTGATGCTCACCGAATCAGTCTGCGCATGAAATACTTTCCAAGTGGGTCCTTGTCGAAAACTTAGAGAGAAGACGATAAAAATTTCCATAGAAAAATCTAACCATTGAATTTCTAAGGATGTTGTAAATAAAGGATGTTTCTTAATTCATTAATTGGTTTGATTAAAAATTAATCGGCTTTTGACAATTGAAATAAGGATTTAAGAAATTAAACATTTTTACTCCTTGTAAGCAGAAGACATTAAAATTTGAAAATAAAAATAGATTTCGTTTTTTGTCTTTTTGTAATTTAAAATTAAAACAAATAATAAAAACTTTAAGAAATACGATTTAAAAAAACATTAGACTAAGTTCTTTCAGAATCTTGCTATCTCAACAGATTATTATAAAAATATCAATTCTCATGGAGATGAAAAGGAATTTTAAATTATCTGTGACTATTTTATGAATATAATGATTATGATTTATCTTCTTTTCAGTAAGAATACTACTGTACTTATAATGCGATCATTTTTAGTTATATTGTGCTATATATATAATTGTATTGTGCTTCTACTTGAAATATGGGCATTGTATAAATACTATACGATCCTCTATTTATTTTTAGGACATTGTTATTAAATAGAAATTCGCTTTTAGACTCTACCACAGTTTGTTCTAGTTTCAACTCCATGCTATAAATCTCACAGATGTGTTGTTAAACTATAACTTCGTCTTGCTTAAAAATGGCTGCTCAATGTAATTCATAAATCACTGATTCTATTTTTCCTCCTCTTAGTCGAGAACCAATGTTTTATTGAGTTCCTTTCCTGATACTACATCTTTAAAAACTTTCGAACATTTCTATCAGGTAATTCATTAATCTTATTTATAACTATTATCGTAATATTTGGAAAATTATACTTTAAATAGTAATTTGAATAAGTTAATTATTATCCAATAAAGAATTAATTTCTTTCTTTTGTTTGAAATTTCCCAGAAATGAAAAAAAAAAAACCTTCCTAAAATTGGAATAAATAAAATCTCAAAAGATTAATTTCTGTTCTATTTAAATATCTGAAATAAAACTACTAAACTATTATTCCAATTGAAACTATAAGTAATGAATATAATAATATTGAACCTAAACTGAATACAAAAAAATAGATATAATAAAAGAATATCACAAATTGTATTGAATTAATAATAAAAATTATTCGCAATCAGGTGAAATTTTTTTGAAAATTCTTAAGACTAAATGAGTATCTAGAAAATTAATGATATTTTTTGAGTTTTATTATAAATGTAAATGTACTTATCTTTTTTATTTTATTTGTAATTTAGTTGGTTTATAATAAAATAACTGATATTTTGAGTTTTAATATTAATTGAGTTTATAGTTAACGCTTAACTTATTAATTAATATTTTAATAAAATATGAGAAGTGATATTTATTTCGTTCAAAGTCTAATTTGCTTTATAACGATTCGTAATTTCTAAATGAATAAGATGATTTTCGTTTTATTTTTCTAGTTGTATAAATCAGGAGAATTTAGTATGTACGATTATGGAAATCCTGAAGATAATTTTATAATTTATAATCAAGTAAGTAAAATCTTAATCTTATATATAATAAAAATCAAGTGATTTTTATTATAATAAAATAATCAAACCTAATCAGATCACGAGCATATATTTGTTCAGAGCTGTGAAAGTGCGATGACTACCAAGTATGAGATGAAATACAAGATAATGAAGCTACAGTTTTCTTATCTTTTATTGCCTTAGTCTTACCTCGTTTTATGTCGTTAATTCGTACCAAGACTCGTGAATTAAGTCGAAAAACGAATTATGTCTAATAAACTCTTTAAAAAACGACCGAAACCCCTAGAAACCCCTTTAAATAACCCCATAACGTCGCTAATAACATCGGAGCGTAGGAGGACAATAGAAATTGTGATTTATTAACTTAATGTCTTTACTTCTCCACAGGGAAGTCTATTTACTTGTGACAGTTCAAGGATTGAAATAAATAAAAGAGTTAACTTAGGTTGAAGTAAATTAATACGAGCTCATTCGTCTTGAATCAATAAAAAAAATTTATTCGGGATACAATGTGACATTTACAATTCAATCTTGGCTCAATAGTCTTAATTCCTTAATCTCTTTAAGAATAAATAAATTACTTCTTGGGATAAATATTAGTAAGTTCGTGACTTGATTAAGTTCATTAAACATTAAAGATTAAATAGTATTAAGAATATCTTATTTTAATCTTCTTCACGTCAGGATCGATTCTCTATAAGAAATGTGGATTATTTCTTTTAGCTGAGGACTTGGTAATCAGTCGTAGATTTCCTCGGTACTTTCCTTTGGTGCTTTACTTATTTGGTTGATTCTCTCAAATACGTTTTACGGCTAAATAAGCGTCCTTTCGTCGTTCTGGAACCCATCTTATTTCATTGCCTGCAATAATTAATTGCAGAGAATATTTTCAAGTCGGGTATTTTTTTTTTACTTCAAATATTCACTAATAGAACAAGTTCGATTGCTCAACATTTTTACATTCTTTTTAGTACATTTTAATTGATACTAAAGTAAAGAAGTGAGACTATGTTGACGTTGACGGCTGAGGCAAATGATTCAAGTTCTTTCTATTGATTTTCGATGCCCTGCAAGAACTGCTCCTGAATCGTTTTGCTCTTCTTTTCATTTAAGATGATTCTATAAGGAATAGTAGCGTCGGGATCTGCTCCATAATTTTTGCGAAGTGTTAGGCATTGGGTTTTATCTCCTCGAAATGTCATTGTAAATTAATAAGTGTTTTGTGTACAATATCTAATTTTGCATATTTTAAAACTTATTTTTATGTGATTCTGCACTTTTTTTATTGGTTTTTTTAGATGATTTTTTTTTTAATTTTTATGGATTTTTAATTTGTTCGCTGACTGACATAACGTAAAGTTGAATAAATTAACGTTAGTCGACTTTTATTTTTTTCCTATTTTTATTGTTAACAAAAACCAACGAACAGTCAAAATAACGTAAGTCGAAATGACATGTAACCAGGTATGACTGAATTATTAATCAGTTTTTAGCGACCCATTGTGGTAGCTATTGTTGAAGCTATTGCGTTTGTCCTGTTCGTCCCACCATAACAACTTCCGAACGGAAGGTTGAATCGGCAAACGGACTTCACTATCGTGTTCAGAAGTCCAAATACAGTAGGAATGAGGTATTTCCCCTCCCTCCCATGTTCGATTTATTTGGCATTGTCGCTATAAGCTTAAATGTTAAAAATGCAACCATCTCATTTCAGTTGTCAGCTATAGCTTGATGGGTAAGGTCTCCGACTCACAGGCTGGAGATTCGAATCCGTGTATCTACTGATTTTTTTTTTCTTCTTCTTTCTCTTTTTTTCTCAATGTTCTCGTGGTTTTGTTTTTCTTATTGTTCTAACTTTTTGTTGTTTAAACCATACTTTCTCTTAATCTCCTCTCTAAATTTAGAGTTCCTAACATTAAACATCATCAACAACACAAATAAATGTAATAATATATTGTACATTTATTAACATAAATTTTCGAAGAGAATAAAATACGTCTCTTCTTTTTCAATCCCACATAGCCAACCTTTTTGTTGTTTACTGGTGACTGCTCCTGGCTGATGATCGCCAAAGAGCGTGAAACAGCTGTTCCAGGATGTCACTTGGTAAACAATTTGGTCTCATCCACTGTTGTTTTTTGTTGTTTTTTTCCCCTATCTTTTTTTAATTTTCCGTACGTCCTCTTTTTTATTTTTAATATTTTTTATTATTGTGGTCCGCCCTTAAATTTATACTTTAGCTCAAAATTATAATCACTTGTTCAATTTTCTTTGGTAATTTATGGTATTGCTTGATATCTATTCAAAGACCTGATACTGAAGTGATTACTTGCTACTGTTGATGGATGGAGATTTTTGGAGGTTCGTTCTGCGTCGAATCCTTGTAAAATGGGAAGCCAGAAACTCACTAGTAGAATCTGTGGAGTCTTACTTCCTGCACCTGGTTGATTACAGGTGGAAACTTTCACAATTTATTATTCAATAATAAAAAGTGAATATGTTTTGATTGTTTGCTTCATCATCAATCATCATTCAGCCTTTATCAGTCCACTGATGGACGAAGGCCTCCCCCATTCATCTCCATCTTTTACGGTCACCAGCTTCACTTCTCCATTTGTTACCGCAAACTTCTCCATCTCATCCATCCATCTGCCCTTTGATCTTCCTCTTTTCCTTTGACCTGTGGAGGGTTTCCAAAACTTGGTCAGACTCGTCCAGTTTTCTCTAGTCTTTCTGGGCAGGTGTCCTGCCCACCTCCACTTTGACTTCTTTAGACATATTAGTGCGTCTTGTATTTTGGTCTGTTGTCTGATCCACGTGTTTCTCTTCCTGTCTCTCAATGTTATACAGTCGAACCTCTATTTAACGAAGTCGCTAAATCCCGAAAAAAAGTTCGTTAAATGGAAAATTCGTTAAATAGAGATTCACCTTTTAAAATTACTTTGAACTACATAAAACAGATTTAAAATACATAAACAATAAATATTATTAAAAAAAGTAATAATTTTAATGGCATAAAGCATACATTACGACATACGTACTTAAATTTTACCAATAAAGTCGGTTAATTTTGTCTGAGTTTTTTTATTTGTTTATTTTTTTGAAAAAGTGTTTTTGCTCATAGTATGTCTCGCATCTTTGCAATGCACCAAAAACCCCTTCAGGCGTATTTTCTTCAAATTGTAATCCGCGTCGGATTGTTTCAAATGATTTTAGCATTTCGTCATTTGAAGGTTTTTTTTTTATTTCTGCATCATGTTCATTTCCATTTTCATTATCATCATCTTCATCTAAATTCATAGCTGTACTGTTTTTATTTTTCACACTGTACATAATATCCGATTCAGTTAGTGTTTCCGAGGTCTCAACTTCAAAATCAAGTGAAAGATAATCATCAATCAGCACATCATCGTTAATTTCTTCTTTTTCCCTCAGCTGTATCCTCGAAAAAGTTCGTTAAATAGAAAATGCACTTCGCTATTTGGAGAAGAAATTACGAAGAAATTAGCAAAATGTTCTTGGTTCCAAAGAAAAGTTCGCAAAATAGAGAAATTCGCAAAATAGAGGTTCGTTAAATAGAGATCCGACTGTATATATATAAAATAACGAAACAACTCACTTTTCATCAATTTCTTCAAAAAGTTATTTTAACGTTATTTTATATATATATATATATATTTCGAAGATATATGAAAGTTATTATGATGAGGTCCGACTGTATTTAACATGTTTCTTTCCATTCGTCTCTGAGAAACTTTAATCTTATTTTCTTGGTTTTTAGTCATAGTCCATGTTTCCATGGCATGTTAACACAGGCAGGACACACTGGATGTAGGCTCATAGGTATGTCTGCTTTAAAAATGTACTCCATTTTCCTGAAAGCCACCCATGAAAGTTGAATTCTTCTTTTGATTTCCTTTTCTATCCCTCCATTAATCTGCAATATTTCTCATAGATAGTTAAATGTTTCTATAATTTCAGTATCTTGATTTTCCAACTGAATACTCTTTGGTTCCACAAATTTGTTGAACATTAATTTGGTTTGCTTATTATTGTTTGCTTATTCGACTTTTTAAGACTTTGCTTATTCGACCAAAGAAGCTTTTACTTCTTGAGTCTATTGCCTTAACTGTTGCTGAAAGCGAACGATTTATTCATATTCAGTAACTTCTATTGAAAGAACCCAAAGAAAACAGGAAAGACTCAAATACCAACCTCTATTCAAATAACCTCTGAAATAGTTAGGAATAAGGCACTCATTTGTTTTTCTTATGTATGACCTATGACACTATGACCTCACAGAATCTTTGTTACTGAACCATAAATTGTGTGTATGTATATCCATAAATTCCTTGTTTTGAATTTATAATTAATATAACAGATATCCTATTTCTATAATAACTATATAGCAATATTTTCTAATATTCTACAACGCTGTTTTATATAAAAAATTACAATTCTACAATTATATCATAAACTTTAGCATATTTTTTAAAGATATCTTAATATTATTGTAAATTTCGTATGTGGTTTTGATAATTTTATCCTTTTTTTTTGGTTTAGAGTGTTCCTCCTGTATTTGATATATCTCAAATAACAGTTCCAATAGCTTTGTTATCTGCAATGGACGATTCTCTTTCAACTAACAAAGATATTCAAATACTGGCTATGCAAATTCCAAACCTGATATTTCATGCTCCCATATTAACGGGGAAAGGCTGCGGTCATTTAAGCACTGTAATGTCAAAACCTGCTTATGATAATGTATTTCCTATAGTACTCAAGATTTTGAAATCCTATACAAACAACTAAAGTTCTGTTCTCAACAAAAGTAAAGCAAAGTTCAAATTGAAAAATAATATTTTGAAACTTTGTTTCAAGATTAACTTAAGTATATGTGTGTGCTTGTATTTGTGTTTTCCACACGTACTTCATTCCTATTCCATAAATCTTACTGTTAGAATAAAACTTTCATATTTTTTAATATTCATTTAGTTTTTTCAAGTTGGTGGTAGATTCAGTATCATTAAAAAAAATAACTTGTTTATAAAGAAATAAGTTAATTTGAAATTTTATTCACATGAACACATGGTAAAATTCAACCTCTGGAACATAGCTGTGTAAGTATCTCATTATATACTGTGTACGCAATAGAGTATTTAAACCACTATTATATTGCTAATATGTACCTGAATGTATATTACGAACTTTTTGTTATAAACATAATAAATTAACGTGTTTTTATTTATTTGTTTGGTTTTTCATCTTACTTTTCGAAAACATTCATTGACTGCGTATCATATCTTGCTATTCCACTTAAACATATATTTTCTCTGTGAGGCAAGTTTTAACATGCATGGAGGTAACATGCACATAATAAAACAATAGTTTAAACACTACTTATAATTTCTTTTTTCGTATTTTTCCTCTGTTTAACGCATAGCACATTAAATCAGCTTGATGGATTTTCACAAAATTTGGTACATAGCTTATTTAGTGCTTAACATTAAACATAAGCCCATTCATTTTCGTCTCTTCTAACCGTTCCCTTCCACAAAATTGGTTCCCTAGTGCCGTATGATCAGTCCCACTATTTGGTGATAGTTGAGCTATAAAATAATTGAAAAATATTTTATATAGATTAATTTTTTCCCAAGATTATTTTCCCAAGATTATTGGAAATCTGTCTCTCTTTTGTTCACTATTATTTTAAATATCATGATTTTAAAATTCCAATACTATAAAGGAAACATTATTCTAACTATTGTCAAATTACATTTATATACTTATTAAATATGAAAATATAATAAAATATAGTAGCTTCATATGTTTTGTTTATTATATTATAGGCTTCAAATACGTAGATTCTGTTGATAAAAAACAAAAATCACAGTACTTTTCGAAAATATTCGTTAACGAAGTCTTAACTTAGTCCTATTTACTATTCTTCTTGAATATTTTTCTTCTTTTGTTGGTCTTTCTCTGTCAACTCGAATTACACTAAAACGGTTGGGCTTATTTCCATAAACTTTTGTTCGATGCTTAAATTTTTAGTTCAACTTAAAAATAGACATTTATTTTTTTCTCCATATTTCCCCATCCTCTAAAATATCTTTGCTAATACGGCTTAAAAGTTGCTAGAATTCTTTTCATGGAACTCCACTCTTCTGAATTTTTATATAATGTTTATTACGAAATAACAGATGCTAAGTTATTTTATTTAGTTTAATGAAGCCTGTAAATTATTTGTAATCTTTATTGATACTCACATAGCATTGTTTATTAATTTTGTTGATGTATCAATATTTTGTAATATTTATTGTAATTTGTTTTATTAAATATCCCTTTCGTTCAAAATATCTTTGTGAATGATGCTATAAATTATATTCTTGTTAAAAAAATTAGCTAATTTTTTTGTGGTTTTATGGGAATTAAGTTAACTTTTACGCAAGCAAACTTCGTGATGTATTATTTATAAAGATCAAAATTTTTAACGAAGCCTATTGTTTTTTATTTTATTTTTTATTTGTATTGAAAACCGTGACCTTAGATTTATTGTAAGCAACCCTAGAATCTTTAGAATGTCATAGACGGCCGAGAAATAGAAGACTAAACAAACAAATACAGGAAAGAAAAGAAACATCCATGCCGCGCCAAGATTTGAAGCCTGATTCATACATATCAGTGTGATGGCAGGCCATGATCTTAGCCCCCAAGGCTGTGACTAAACGCCTAATCTACAGGTTTAAAAACAATACTTATAAATTAAGTAAAATGCATTTTTTTTGCATTATTTTTTCAAAATTGCATTAATTTATTTTCATTATTACAAAAAAATATTGATTTCGATATTTTGTACGTACTCTTACATTCGACAAACATTATTGAAGATACGTAGAATTAGTCAAAAGATTTTTATTCTTAATTAAAGACAAAAATTTCAGCTACTATTTAGTTGATGTATGAAATGCTTGTTCAGAAACTATAATATAGCAAACCCATCACTGGACTTACTACTACTTTGCCGTCAACTAATAGATAGAATATTTCTATCGTTTTCAAGTTTGAAAGAATAAACATGGATTTAAATAGTTACGACATTAGTAAGAAAAGAAACAAGAGCTAGGAAAGAATAAAAGGTTGCTTGATACATGGAACGTCAGAGCAATAGCACATAAAGATGATCAATGATAATTTGAATAAGAAGAATAAGATTAGCAGGAAGAATAAGATAATTAATCAGTGTCTAAGGTAATACAATAACTGAATGGAGAAACTATTATTAATATAAATATGTAATAATCGGAAAGAGAAAGAAGAACAAGAACTTTATAAAATATTGAATTCGGAGAATTAAGATAAATAGACATACTCAAAGTGAATACGATATCATTTGTTGATGATGAAGTGTTATTGACAGAGTCGGAAGATGATTTGTATCTATTAGTTCACAACCTTAATTTAACAGTAATATGAGATGAAAATATCTCTGGATAAAATCAAAAAATCATAGCATTCATGAAAAGATCAAAGAAGAAGGAAATTTGTATAAACAAAAAATCTCTGAAATAAGTCTCCACATTTAAATATTTAGACTATAAGCTCAGTTCCTCTACGAAAGAAGATTTTCAATATAAATAATAAATTATGTTAAAGTAACACGTATAACAACATATATAGAAAATAGACTCAATAAATCTTACAACTTCTTTTACTCGACATTCTATATTTCGTCCTTGTGATAGGACTTCTTCAGGAATCTCAAATGATACAGAATATAAAATAAAATAAAGATGAAAGTAAGAAAGAGAAGACTTTCCTCTTCTTATTAAACATAAAATATAATAACAAAGTACATTGTAACAATTCTTTGAATAAATCCATCATATTACAAATTCTTTTCAATAATCCCTTCATACTACTAATTAACAATATGAAATGATCGTAAATTTAAATAATCCAAAACAAATACAAATTTAAATAATCTAAAACAAATACAAATGTGGACGTGACAATTAATGCTTCATTGTAATATTAAAAACTCTTTCACTTTCTTGTTTTTACTCAAAGACTTCTTGAATAAATTTAAAGATACATCATTCACCTTTAATGACCTGTCTTTATTCATACAAACGCAACTGTTAATTAGGCTGGATTCCAACTTATATCGTTTATTCTCATCCTTTACACTGAATACATTATACACGATAGGGTCAGGACAGTGGCCTTTGTTATTTTCTATATATGGTAAGAAGAATTATGAGAATATGATGTATAACAACATGTTTAAAACTGTAATAAATGTATTTATTGTTAAGACGTTAAATACATTGTTTATAAAATATGTGAGTGGAAGCCTTGTAAGTAACAAAGTGTTATTGTATCAAAATATTGTATGTAATATATGTTAAGAACTGTATTAACAATAAAGACTGTTGCAAGAGATTCGGTGTTGAACTGATGCAAGTTACAAACAAAAAAGGAAGATAGTTTGTATTCCGACGAGTTGCCTTTTTCAAGAGGCCATGTTGTTTGTTTCAATGGTATTTTGTCAGAATGTTATGTAAATGACAAATAGAATCATTAAAGTGCAAGATTGTACCGTTACATCAAGAAAAGAGAAGAGGAACTTTATAAACATTATGCATCCAGCAACAGATTTGTACGGAGATTGTTATCTTTGTATTCATCAAGAATTTCGAACATTTTCGCCGAACATCGTCATAGCTGTGCTGGCGTTGAAGATAAGTAGTTTCAAGATTTTTATTCATGAACTGAGCTTTGATAAGGAAATGGAATTTTTCTTTGGAGAATTGTTTTTCTCCCATATCTAACCTTACGTTTATGATATATATTAGACTATAGGATTTCAAGTTTTAAAGTAACTATTTTTTTCTCATTCTGAAATTTTTATTCATTTCTTCTCTATGTTTTATTTTGGTAAGACTGCAAAGATTTTTCCCAAACGAGTTCGATTTTTCATCACAAAAAAAAACATCACATGTCCAACGACCTACTAAATTATGCAAATTCTAGGTAAAGCCACTCTTTTGTGTGTTAGTGAGGCACTAGAGAAGATGAAAGCAGGCTAAGGATTATAGAAATGCTTTTCATGCACAGAACAGCTGTCTACATTCTCTTTGACAAGACGTCTAAGATATCTTAAAAAAAAACATCATTTGGAACCTGTTTACATTATATTCGCCGATACAGAACATTCTGGAAAGAACATGTTCTCTGAATGAATGAAAGACAAAATTGTGATTATATTGTATCAGAAAAACCAAAACATAAAACAACATACAAATACAGTATAAATTTTAGGCTAATTTTTAAGTAAAAATTCTCATTGTTTCAAAAATAGAATTCATTTATCTCATAAGAGTTAATTTTTATTGAAATGATATTAAAGAAATGTTTTATACTTATTAAGTTATGAAGTTCAAGGAAGTCTCGAATATTAAAGGAGGTATTTCGTATAAATAAAGAATTATTTACGTACTAAAAAAAAACGAAAAATAATTTTCAAATCAAAATGAAAACAAATTTATTTATATCAGGATATTTGTAATCTATATGTTTGCACTATAAATTTCTGACAATGAACTGTTTTGAGATAAATTGCAATTTTTTTCTGAAACCATTTCATTATTTCAGAACTGCTGAGTTTTTTTGTTTTTGTTTTTTGTTTTCATCATTAGTCAGCTTTCAGGGAACCAATTCAAAAAAAAAAATATGATCGCAGAGAATTATTCTGAAAACTCGAATATATCAACAATCATAAAATGAGAGACGACCGTTTGACGCCACACTTCTCATGTAGGTTCAGAAAACAATCTTATCACCAATCTTATTAAGTTAAAAACAAAGTAAATAAAGCAGTTACCAATAACCAATAAATTGATGTTGAATAACCAATAAATTCTCATGTTTGAGTATCATCGACATATTATTTGGTATTTAATGTTGCACGGTAACTTAATTTTTAAGTAAAAATTCTCATTGTTACAAAAATAGAATTCATTTATCTCATAAAAGTTAATTTTTATTGAAATGATATTAAAAAAATGTTTTTTACTTATTAAGTTATGAAGTTCAAGGTAAGAATAAATAAATAAACATCAAGTAATATAATCACACTTTACAGTAACTAAATCACATCAAACCGCGCAGTGATTAATGAATTAGCTAAAAGGAGGTTAAAATTCAAAGTGTAAAACAATAAAGTACTATTAGAAACAGAATTTGTTAATTCCAATGTTTTCTATTTGTCGTCTTCTCATGCTAATTTCTCGACAGGAATCTATTTGGAAAAGAAAAATGTAAAATAAAAGAGTTAGATCGTCTGTAGTCCTTAAATAGGCGCATGAACTTTAAAGAAGATCCATTGGGAAGGGAAGGGGCAAACACATGGACACCACAGAACACACACACACAGACTTGAGTAATCTGATATATTTCACTTTGGTAGGAAACTAGACTAAGAAAAAAAAGTACTTCAATACATATATACAAATATAAAATTTAGAAAAAGTTTTCGAAAATAGAATTCATTTTTCCCGATAAAGTTAATTTTTATTATAATGATATTGAAGAAATTTTATTTATTTATTAATTTGCGAAGCTCAGGGAAGTATTAGAAATATTTCATATAAAAAAAGAATTGTTTATATACTAAAATCGAAACACAATTTTCTAACCAGAAATGAAAACGAATTTATTTACATGACGATACAGTATGTGTAATCTAAATGTCCTTACTATGAATTTCTGAACGAACTGCATAGAGATAAATTATAATTTTTTCTAAAACCATTTCGTTATCTCAGAACAGCTGATTTCCTTCATTCCTGAGTATTATTCTGAACTCTAAAAAATAACAATAATCATACAAGGAGAGCCAACCTCTTGACTTCTAGTGTCGGTTCAGAAAACAACCTTATCACCAATTTTATTAAGTTAAAAACAAAGTAACTTCGTTTTTAAGATAGCTTTAGGATAAAGACCTATTATTTGTTAATTAATATTGTAATATAACTTCACAAAATAAGAATAAATTAGCTGATTCAATTTGACTCCAAATTAAAGCGTATTTGTGATACAATAACATGTATTTATTTATTTTATCAAATCTTTTAGAATTTGAGGTAAATTCACTTCAGTTATAGAAAAAAGTGAGACTGATAATCAGTGCTGACATCTTGTGTTAAATAATATAATTAGAACGAAATTATAGTATTTGACACAGGGTATCAGCACTAGTTATCAGTATCACGTTCTTATTATCGAATTAATTTGAATGAAGTATAGAGCATGTGATTGCTTCTGATATGACTGTTGTGTGGCGCCTTCTAGAGGCGAAAGATATAATCAAGTGAGGTTTGTCGATATTAGTAAAACTTTTTTACGCCATCTCGCGACTAATAAACAATCATATCAATTTAGTTTTGTGTATATTCCAATAGCTGCAACATTTTAAAGCAAATATCCTGAATAAAGTTTCAAACTATTGAAATTTGTATGTTTACACGTAAATAGACAAGGACGAGCAGTGATTAGTTTCATCTATGAGAATTAGTTGTTTTAAACTTTGACCCATCGCAAAATTATGTGAGTTACCACAAGTTAAGATACTATATATTATATTACATTACAGATATACAGGGTGATTCAAAAATCCCTGTACAAACTTTAAAGATAGAACAGGAATACAAAAACAAACCATATTCTTAGTGGAACGTATGCCCGGAAACGCCAAAGGTATGTGCTAGAGGCACTGTTTGGCAGCACATCAGTTGGGCAGTGTGAGCCATCGTAATTTGAGATATTGACTTTGTACGAGTAGGATGTATCGCTTCACTAATGCAACGTAAACGGAGGAGACACTGTAGT
>JAFIDM010002131.1:103992735-104049397 GCA_023159025.1 Thereuonema tuberculata
ATGTGAACTATTTTTTTTTCTTCCGAAATCGAAACCGCATCCTCAGGACAGTACGTGTACGAAATTTGGTTGCGATTCGTCCAGTGGGTTTGTTTTTTTTTTTTTTCTGTAGAGATTGTGTTTGTGTGAAAGATAGTAGTGACTTAGCTGTTAGTTTATTCAAACACGATGCATTTCACACTGAAAGGCCTAAGTTAAAAAAAAATCCCTGAAAATGTGTTCCCATAACAACAGCAAGAAGCCTCTTGTTTAAGTAACTAAGGCGCTCGTATCACGCGTGTGTTTATAAGAACAGTGCTATTGTGTGATCAAATGAATTGTTGTGTAATTAACAAGATGTGCAGTGTTCTTTAGGTTTGTGTTAATCAGGGAGTAATTTTCTGTAGTTCGTATTCTCATGATGTGTTTATGAGTGCTGTGATTTTAATACTGAATCATTGAAAAAGCAAAAGGCTTCAATGATTAGTGACTAATGTATTTCCATTCAAAAGCCATATTGGATATATGTGTTGTGCCCATCTACAGGAGTAGTTTCAGTTGAGACAACGATTATTCCAGTCAACTGAATGCAGTGCCGAACATCTCTGTGTGAGTATGTTTTCTATTTCCTCAGTGCTTCGCAGAATTCGTCGTGTCCCTAGAAGTTTTCGAACGCTTGCAACTAGGTTCTTTTATGCGTCGCAGTTAAGCTTCAGTTTAACCAATTGAGGAAAAGAACATTCAGTTAAAGTAATGAATAATTTTAGAATTGAACTGTAGAATAGTTGATGTTAAGAATTCCCATCTCTATTTTTAGAATGTTGATGTTAAGATGGAACTTACGTTAATGTAAATTTTAATGCTCGTTTATATTCCTATATAATTGAAGGAATCCAATTGCTGAGTGCAATATTGTGATAATATGTCATAAAAGATGATATTTTATTAAACATTTTTATTTACACTATTACTATTATTTTTACTTCCTTATTAAGCCTTAGTATTTAATACGGGATTAACTAGTTTCTGCTAACATCTGCTAAGGGAAAAGCAATTAGGATTCTTTTACCCCGATTTATTCCACACACAAAGATCTAAACACCTCCTCTTTAATTTGGATCACTCGATATTTGTTCTTGGCCGCCATATTTCTTTATGTGTTCCTCCCAGGCGTGATTAAGAGTTACGTTAATTTCCTTCTAAGGCAAACTTTCCCCTAGTGGTGAGAAATATACAATTAAAGGAAAATTAAGAATCCAATCAAGAAACAAAACAAGTCAATTTACAATATTATTCAGCCTACTACCCTACTACTATTCGTCAATAGCTAAAAAATATTAATAAAAACGCAACATACGTTTCGGAATCTCAAATCAGTATTCCTTTTTCAAGCTAAAAACCCCTACGTTTTTAAAACCCTATCGACCCTTATCAGGAGTCGTTACTGAATGAGAACCGGCCCTGGTCTTTTTTATAGGATGCGGTCACACTTCCTCTGGTGGGTGTTGTTGTAATTACTTTCGGAAGAAGCTGTCTGCTATAAAAGGTCGAAAGCGCTGTAATCAAATCAACCTTAAGTCCTTATTCTAATACATTTTTAGTTGATAGGTCTTGATTATAGCTACCCAATGTTCGGATCATTCCGGATTCATAGAACTCCCTCAGATATTTGGACTTCCTTACTCCTAAAATTTCAACTTTAATAGTGTCGAGGGAGTGCCCGGTGCATTGACAATGTAAAGCAGTGCCATATATGCGGTTTCCTTTTTAACCGCGTTCACGTGTTCATTAACGCGGGTACCGAGCGGGTATCGAGAATAAGCATTGAAATCTAAATAAGGGATTTCTTATCTCACTTCACTTAAAATTTCATTTTAAACTGTGAATATTCATCCTTGACTAATAATATACGACAAATTTATTATCATTAAAAGGGTTTTAGACGATTGAAGTAAATAATTGAAATTAATGGCTGACTGTGGACGATGTTCACTTTGGGTTCCTTCTCAGGTGATTCAATTATTACTCTTTGACAGTTATTTACTAAACAACTGATTTTATTGTGGATTTTATTGATTTTTTTCTTTTTGAAAATGGAAAATGTGTAATTGTTTGTATTTTATAGATGTAAGAACTTAAAAATAAAAAACGCAGACTTTTCATTTTAGGTGTTTTCACGATTTAAAAAATAAAAACCCGAAAAGAATTAAGAAATTTAAAGAAAGCATTTTAAAGGAAAGTAGTCGTTAAGTTCTTTCAATTATTAATGTTTTTCCCAAAATTATTTATAGCTTTCCTTATTTACAACAGAATAGAAATTTATTGCAGAATTATCATCTATTTTTTCCATTGGAATTTCCATGTTTTTCGTCAATATAAATCATTTGCTTTCTTGTACTGTTCGCATATAAATAACTGTCAAAGAGTAATAATATTATTAATTTACGTATATGGATCATCCGAGCAGGAAACCAAATGATCATCAACGTATCTACAGGAAGCAATTAATCTTTTGTAAATGATATGAACTTGTCAAGGAACAAAGTGGCTTTTGTTGTTAGCAGGTGTCTCATCAATGAAATAACGATTGCCTTCTGTTTATACTTGTTGGGAGACTGAAATTTTATTAAAAAGTCGAACATATAAAACTTTAGGAAACCTTGGTGAAGTTATTTCTTCGAACAAATAACTAATGAAATACATATCAGGCTCTTATCTGTAATTCATTTATAGTAGCCTGACTGAGTCTTTGATAAATCACTTAATAGTCTATGGGAATAACATTACGAATATACAGGGTGATTCAAAAGTCCCTGTACAAACCTTAAAGGTAGGCCAGGAATATAAAAGTAAGCCGTATTCGTAGTGGAACCTATGTCCACAAACGACACGCGAATATACTAGGAGATACAGTAAGGTTCAGAAATAAATGACAACAAGTAAGGTAGATAACATGCTTATTAACCCTCTGTTTACTGAGTACTGAGTTTACTGGGGTTCGGTTCTTATGTGGGTTTCGTGATGGTAGACGATCAGCGCTGGGCAGGTTTTCTCGGAGTTCTCCCATTTCCCCTGCACTTCTCCCACCATACTTTCTCGGTCTTTCTCTCCATCTGTCCTTATTGCCGTGGGATAGTACAATAGACCTCCTGTCGCAGTGCTTGGCTTCTCTGCCACCCACATTCACTACATAACATAACATAACATAACCCTCTCTTTACAATATGACAGTAAAGTGTACATTTAGAGGTTCACAGTAGGTGCTCAACGTTCCTTTCACCAACAGCAGTACACGCCTCACAACCTCGAACCATGGATTGCCGGAAAATTTGGGATGCCTTTCGCGGGCACATCCAGCTGCCACAGCGACTCTTACGAAAGAGGGCAGCGTCAGAAGCAATTGGAGTTTCGTGGACGATGCCTTTGAAGTAAAAAAAATCAACGTCTCAAATGACGATGGCTCACACTGCCCAACTAATGTGCTGCCAAACAGCGCCCTCTAGCACATTCAGATGGCGTTTGCGGACATACGTTCCACTATGAATATGACTTTTTTTTTTTTTTTTTTTAACTTCTGAAGTTTGAATTCACAGTACAAAAACAAAAGTAAATTACAAATAAAGAAAATATCTGTAGGTATCTGTGGGTATCTGTGGAAATATGAAATTTATTATCAAATTATTGAGAAAAAAAATAAAAATATAAACTATGAATTGATTTGAGAAAAATTAAAACTAAAACTTAAAAATAAAAAAATAAAAATGTCAATCCTTGATTTATTAAGAATTCATGAAAGACTAACAATTTCATTTGATTAAATTACCTAAATCAGAAGCAAAGTAATAAATAAATAAATCAAAATAATTAACTAACCTAGTGTGTATCTTTTTTTTATTATTTTATATTTTATATATTCTATATACAGTACACAGTACACGATACAGTGCGTAGTATTATTATTTATTTTGTTATTTATATTTTTTCTACATATTTTTACATTTAAAAATTTTTAAAAGTGTTAAAAGATCTATAAAAACCACAGAAAATCGTAACAACAGTTTGCTCCACAGGATTTAAGTAGATTTTTTTAAAGTTTAATTCAATTAAACTCAAGCCACAGTAATGCGAGTTTATGTACAAAAAAGACTTATGTAACATACAGAATACAAACAGTAGAGGAAGCTTGCACTACATGGAAGTCAATTTCCACGTTTTCTCAGACATAGCACGTGTTCGGTATGGCTGGCAGACAGTATTCGTAACGCTCACGTAGATTCTGAAACGTGGTGCCGAAAAACTGTGAGTACACAATGCCTCAGATTCCCGACTGCATTTGGTGGCTAAGTGAGAAGATCAATAGTTATTGATTTATATAAGATACATAGTTTACAGTTCCTATTTAATGAGAAAATATGTCACACTGTTTTCTACCAAGGTAGAACTTGTTTTTAACAACCCAAGCTTACAGGCTATTTATTTTACCCCGGCTGTCTTTGCTGATATCCTTAACGAGTCGATTAGATGTTTGCTTCTCATCTATTTGATGCAACATCATTAAAAATTCCTTTTGACCTTGTAACAATAAATTCATCTTGTTTATACGAATTTTTACTCTTCTTTTGTTCATATTTATAACGAAAATGAAACCATAATATTTACTTCTTTTTATTTTAAATAAAGAATATAATATTTCTATTTTAAGCGGTTATTGCCGAGTTGGCATGGTCGAGCAGTCTCGGCGGCGGCCAAGCCGTGTCAACCAGTGCGCCAGTTCCTGGGTTCGAATCCCGGCGTGGGGCTGGATGTTTCTTCCTTCTTCCTTGCTTGTTTCTCTTCCTAGGAGGCAGAAGTCTGACTGTCACCTTCGGGGGCCTCCCGGATAATAATCTGATCGACAGTAAAGCAATAATTTCCCCATCATAGAGTGTTCTATGACCTGTGATCCGAAAATGGATCCGGGGATACGACAACAACACAACAAGCGGTTATTTGGGCACGTATTATACAGGGTGATTCAAAATTTCATGCATAAACTTTAAAGATAGGTCAGAAATACACAAATAAATAGTGTAATGAATGTCCACAAACGCCACCCGTATCTGCTAGACTCAGATTCTGCTCTTAAAGTCCGTTCTTGTAAAGAATGAAGTGACTTCAGAGAACCTTGTAACACATTATTCTGCACAGAAGAATATAGTTCCGGCGTTCTTGTTATTTCATCCTAAATTTAGAAGATCATTGTTGCTTTGAAAACATTAAATATTTTAAGAGATAAAAAAATGTAACTGTTCAAAATTATTTGATTTATTTATTTTCGATCACATAGCAAGGGAACATGCGATTGGTTAATGTTGTTGAGAGTCTCATTTCAAAATGGCAGTCTCCAGATATAATACACAAAGATCGTATATTTTGACTATCAAATTGTTACGATAACTTTCAAAGAGCTGGTTATTTAAAATATTAATAGTAATTTCAATTTATAAAAACAACGAAAAAAAAACCTAAAAAAAAAGTTCCTGATTCTTCTTTTAAAAAATATTTACATAATAAAATTAACTTGCATTTTATTATCAAATTTTTATTCACTTAATTTATATAAATGTATTTCATGGATCACAGCCACCCATTAATAGATAAGTTTTCAATGGATAGTATTTGATTTTCAATTCAATTAAAGTAAATTTAAAACAAATAGCTATTGTAAGTTACAAACAAAAGCAAAAATTAATAAAAGTTTTTTTTTTGTTTGTTTGTTTGTTTTAAGAGAGAACAGGAATTGATTCGTTGATTTTAACCCCATATCTCACCGCTTAGTAATTAAACTCTAAATTCCTTCATCTAATTACAAAATTAACTTTACAAGTTATTTAAATAGGAATTCATTGATTGAAAACAGTCCTTCTGTTCACCTTCTTTTTTTGTATTGAATTTATTTTTTGCCTAAATTTTACAAATCTATTAATAACTATAATTTTTAAGATAAAGATTGTTTAAAATAAAAACTGTCCTTCTATTTTAATCTTTTGAAAAAACAAATGAACCATAATTTTGTGCTAAAGCATAAATTTAAGGGCGACCCATAATAACAAAAAAAATAAAAATAAATAATCAAATGAAAACAATTTCAAATATCTCGAACATGGGGGGGGGGAGGTGTTGGCCCCTGAAAATACCTATTCCTACATTGTTTGGGCTTCTGAACATGATGGTGAAGCCCGTTTGTCGATCCGACCTTTCGTTCGGGAGTTTTTAATATGGTAGAATGACAACAATGCCAAATATCTCGAACATAGGGACGGTGGTCCCTGAAATTACTCTACTACTGAGGTGTTTGGGCCTCTGAACACGATGGTTTGTCGATCAGACCTTCCGTTCGGGAGTTTTTAGGGGTTGACAGACACGGATGGACGGACAGGACAAACGCAATAGCTACCGATTTTGGTCGCTATCACAATAGCTCCCAAATTTTGTCGCTAAAAATGATCACATATCGACGTTAGAGTTCTTACCAATTTATTCATTATAATTAAAAATATATCTTTTTTTAGGCAAGTTGAACGCCATCTTGATGATTTCAATTACAAAATTAATTATGAATTTTTATATTACAAACAGTATCTCTGAAATTATTCTGCACTCGATTTAAAAACAGATATCATGATTTATGAATATCGATTGTCTTTTTGAAAGTCTTTATATCACTTTTGTATTATTCTGAAAGCAATTTTTTTAATTCTAAATCTTTATATTGGATTTTGATTTTATTTCACCATTTATGTTGATATCATTTTAGGCTAAAAACCTTTAAAAAAATTTTGTTTCATCATGCAATTTTTGTTTTATTTGATTAAAAATAATACATGAAAGTAAATAAATAAAAGTAATAAATTTTTAATATATTTTTTTTTTTATACAGTTCTTTAAAAGTTCATTGTATAAATTCGATCGATTCTATGTTAAGCAACTAGAACTATGTTCTATAGATGAAGATTAAGTTCTATAGGCTTTGGATGAAGATTTTATTGCAAATAACCATTGTTAGCGACCCATTTGGGAGCTATTGTGATAGCGACCAAAATCGTTTGTCCTTGCGTTCGTCCGTATCTGTCCACCCTAACAACTCCGAACCAACGGATTTCACCATCGTGTTCAGAGGCCCAATCACTGTAGGAATAGGGTATTTCAGGGCCAACGCCCCCCCCCCCCTTGTTCGAGATATTTGACATTATTTTTCATTGAATTTCCTCTATTAGCTTAAATGTTAGAAATGCAACCATGTAATTTCAGTTGTCCGCTATAGCTTGATTCTTTTGAAGGTTGTCGGTTCAAATTCGTGTATACTTCTTTTTTTTTTCTCTTAATCTTTTTTTTCTCAATATCGGCAAGGTTTTTTATTTTTTTTATGATTTTTATGATTTTTTTTCTTATTTTCTAACGTTTCTTTTTAAAACTGTTTTCTTAATTTTTTTCTTACGTGTAAGGAAAAAACCTTTAGTTTATTACGGAGGATTATTTTTAATTTTTTTTATTATTGTGGATCGCCTTTAAATTTATGCTTTAGCAGAAAATTATATTCACTTATTTAAAGTATTTTTATTTTTTTTCGAATTGATGAATTGTTTTTCAACGAAATTTATCAATACTAAGTCATTTAATAAATTTTGGAATTGAAATTTAACGAATTTACGTTTTTCTAGAAGATCTCTATTAATAGTTGTATGAGCTTCAGAACAACATGGCGGCCTCAAGGCTTTCTGATTGGTTGAGAGTTGAACTGCTTGGCCACACTGTCTTATAAAACCATTGTATTCAGTTCAGAAAAACAGCGTCATCTAGCGAAATCAAAGTATATCTCATCTTCTCTCTTAGTTACTCAAACCATCTATTTCTCTAAACACTAATATTTTTGATCCATATATCCAAATGTTAATATAACAATAGCGAGAATGACCTACATTTCATAGATAGTTACACCACTGGAAATACCAGAAAAACAGATGGAAATTTGATAAACTATATTTTGTCAATAAATAGTGTTCTACTGTTTCGCCACATAACAAAGATGTGAATATAATTTTGTGTTAAAGCGTAAATTTAAGAATGATCCACAATAATAAATTTTAAAAATAATAATGAAAAAGTACAATAATGTAAGGAAAAATAACGAAAAAATATGGAAAAAAAAAGGATATAGATGGAGTCGAACCGACAACATTTCCTATGTGAGTTCGAAACTGTGACAATTGAAATGAGATGGTTGCATTGCCAACATTTAAGCTAAAAGCAGAAAACCAAAGAAAACAATGACAAATATCTCGAACATTCGGGGGGGGGGGGTTTGTCCCTGAAAATACCATATTCCTACGTTGTCTGGACCGCTGAACATTACGGTGATATCTGTTTGTCGATCCGACCTTCCTTGTTAGGGTGGACAGGCACGCACGGACGGACAGGACAAATGCAGTAGCTACCGATTTTGGTCGCTATCATAATAGCTTCCCAATAGCTACTGGTACTGAACTGGATTTGAAAACAAACCTTTTATAAAATAAAATTGTTTTCAAAACAATTGTAAAAGTATAGGAATTACATTAAATTTCATACGTAAACAATAGTAGAATGGGTTAATTATTATTATTATCAGTATTATTATTATGTAAAAGATTCAAACCTTGGGTTTCCCCAGCAAAGACAACATAGCGGGTCAAGGACCAAAGCACATATTGTCAAGTGTGCAAGGAGCGTTAGGGATGTGTGATTGTATCCATAAATTTCAGATAGATGTATTTATTGATCTTGTCTGCGTGAGTTTTCTGCACGTTCTGATAGGCACTGCAATATCAATGAGATAGGTCTGTTTGTTGATCTTATCAACAAGTATGATGTCAGATCTGTTGTGATATAAGGATTTGTCCGTGAGCATGGGACGGTCCCAGTACAGCTTATATGAGGGTGACTCTAATACGCTTTGTGGTACTACACTTGAAATAGGGGACAGTGTATACAGGATGGACCAATTAAATTGTTACAGCTAAATATTTCCGAAACGGTACGTGATAGAAAACAAATGTTTCAAGCAACTCCATTTATTTTCGAGGGGGACAGTTGATGGTGTTAGTTTTAAGTGGAACAGTTCATTGCTGACGCGGGGGTGGACGGTAACTTCACAATTTTCAATGGAAAGGGTTGTGAAGTAATATATCATTGGAAAGCCTATAAAAATTCATGTTGAATGGCAATGTGGTTTTTGAAATTCCGACAAATAGAACATGAGATATTGTCAATGGAAATTCCAGAATGGTGGATAGGGCGACGTGACGTCGGTTGTAATGTAACGATACTCGTAATTAGCCATGGATGGGTGGACCATGTATGTTGCTGTGGTGACATACTGTACATGTCTGTAGGGGCAGTGTTCGATGAACAGGTGTCCAGCAACAGGTATTACACGTGAAATGGGACAACACAGTGATTGTGGTGTGTCTGTTACTGGTGGGGACAGGGAGGGAACGTTACACAGGATGATGGAACGGTCATGTCACCTATCATAAATGTAACATTGGCAGTATCAGTGGTTGGTGATGTACTTTGCAACGAAATAAACAACTGTCATATCAACAACTATGTACTTTATTGTAACCTTGCAGAGAGGTTTGAACAGTAACAACAGTAATACAGAGGACGACAATCAGTAATCATACGTCTGCAAACTACAGTTATCTTCAAACATCCAAAAACCACATGAAGGTTATCGTAATAAATGCTCAAAGTGATGTCCGTCTACTTCAATGCACTTTGCAAGCCTTGGCAGAAACGATTGCTGAGTACGTAAAAGCATAGTGCTATCAATATTTGGCAGTGTTCTACTTGTCGGAATTTCAAAAACCACATTGCCATTCAACATGAATTTTTATAGGCTTTCCAATGATATATTACTTCACCACCCTTTCCATTGAAAATTGTGAAGTTACCGTCCACCCCCGCGTCAGCAATGAACTGTTCCACTTAACACTAACACCATCAACTGTCCCCCTCGAAAATAAATGGAGTTGCTTGAAACATTTGTTTTCTATCACGTACCGTTTCGGAAATATTTAGCTGTAACAATTTAATTGGTCCACCCTGTATAATAAGTGTGTTTACTTGCTAACTGTTGTTGAATGATCGACTCTATCTGCTTGTGTTCAGTGGAGATGTGTTTCTTGTAGTTATGTGTGGGGATGACTTGGTCCTGTATCGCGATCAAGAAACCTTTGGTCTCCCCTAACAGCTCGTTAGCCTCACGCAAAAGAAAAAAAAAAAAGTCACTCAGCTATTTTTTTTTTAAGAATTTAGATCCGGGAAAGCATTGGAAGCCTGAAAAACAGTATGTTTTTGCAATCCCACAACTAAATTCCAAAAAAAAGCTCAGTGATTTTTTTTTCTTTTGATTTATCGTTATACTGAATTAGCTTCATGTTTTAAGTTGCATCATAAATAAGCATCTACCGAATTTTAAAAGAAACCATTTCAGCTGTTTTAACGGGAGATTCAAGGTTGAAAACCAAAATAAATAATGCTTATGTTTTAACGTGAACCATAAATAAACTCTAACCATTAAATAAACTTTCTGTCCATACATTGTAACATAATGACAAGGCCGCGCGGTTGGCGTTGTCGCTTTGACATCGGCCCCTCACCTCTGAGTACCGGGGTTCGGTTCTCATGTGGGTTTCGTAATGGTGACGATCCGCGCTGGGCAGGTTTTCTCGGGGTTCTCCCATTTCCCCTGCACTTCTCCCACCATACTTTCTCAGTCTTTCTCTCCATCTGTTCTTCTTCCCGTGGGTTAGTACAATAGACCTCCGGTCGCAGTGCTTGGCTTCTCTGCCACCCACATTCATTACATAAACATCATTACATAAACAAACATAATGACAAATGGACAAATAGACATTCAAGGGCAAAAGTAAGACATCGCCTGCTCAGTTCATTATTATTATTATTATGTTTGTATGTTTCAAACCTTGGGTTTCCCCAGCAAAAACAATATGGCGGGTCAAGGACCAAAGCACATACTGCCAAGTGTAAAGATGTGTGCAAGAATGATTAGGGATGTGTGCTTGTGTCCATAAATTTCCTAACTATGCGTGTAGTGTCGAGTACCACAGCCTTCTGCAGTTGTTATTATTATTATTATTATCATTATTATTATTATTACGTAAAAGTTTCAAACCTTGGGTTTCCACAGCAAATACAACATGGCGGGTCATGGACCAAAGCACATATTGCGAAGAGTAAAGACGTGTGCAGGAATGATTACGGATGTGTGGTTGTGTCCGTAAATTTCCTAACTATGTGTGTTGTGTTGAGTAGCCTTTTGGAGTTGTGTATAAGTGTTTTTGTGAAGTTCTAGTGTGCTGAGGCTGTAGTGCAATGTGTGAGGCACTAGACCAGTGGCGGACAGGACGATGGGTACAACTCGTACTCGGTCCTGCCTCCACTGCTTCTGGAGCTCGTGTGCTAGGTCGGTGTATTTACTGATCTTGTCTGCGTGAGTTTTCTGCATGTTCTTTCTGATAGGCACTACAATATCAATGAGATGGGTCTGTTTGTTGACCTTATCAACAAGTGTGATTTAAGGTCTGTTATGATGTATGGTTTTGTCTGTGTGAATGGGACGGTTCCAGTACAGGTTATGTGAGGATGACTCTAATACGCTTGGTGGTATTTACTTGTAGTACGGGACCGTGTTCTTAATAAGTGAGTGTTTGTGTGCTAGCTGTTGATGAACAATCGCCACTACCTGATTGTGTCCATGGAGGTAGTCTGTTTGGGAGAGAAGGGGACAGCCTGATATTGTGTGGTTAATCGTCTCATGCGTACTGTGGCATTTCCTGCAAATGTCATCATGTGTGTTTGCGTCGTGTAGAATGTGTTTCTTGTAGTTGCATGTTGGGATGACTTGGTCCTGTATCGCGATCATGAACCCTTCGGTCTCCCCAATCAGCTCACCACTCGTCAGCCATCTCTTCGACGCTTCCATGTCGACATGAGGCTGGCTGAGTTCGTGGTGATGTCTGCCATGGAGTTCCTTACGAACCCATGATACACGCAGCTGCTGAGTGTGGGTGTCAGGGGTGGAGAGTGTTGGAGAAAGGTTTTCGAGGTCCAGGGGTATGAGGTGTGTGTCAGCCTTGACAATGGTTGAGTGTAGTGCAGAGTGTTGGGCTCTTTGGTGGAAGTGTTCCCTAAGTGTGTGTAGACCTACTTGTTTTTCGTATAGGGTGATGAGGTTGATGAGTCCTCGGCCTCCCTCCTTGCAGGGAAGAGTCATCCTTTCTGTAGCAGACTTAGGGTGTTTCCTGAATGTATTGCGTATTGTACATTGTAGTGCTTCGAGTTCGGTGTTTGTCCATGGAATTATGCCGTACGAATATGTTAGTGTGGGGACGGCAAAAGTGTTGATGGCTTTAATTTTATTTCTGGTGTTGAGTTCTGTTTTGAGGAAGTTGTGAACGCGAGCTCGGTATGTGTTCTTGAGTCATTTTTGATGTTGGTGTTGTCAATGACCCGCGCTTGCTGGGAGCCCAAATACTTGTAGTGTCTCCCTCTTCCATGGATTGGATAGCCAACCCATGGTCCAGTTCAAGACCTCCAAATTCATAGTCTTCCCGCGTGTTTTATGTAGCTTGCGGCATCTGTCGATTCCAAATTCCATCCCAATGTCTTTGGTGAGTTGTAGTAAATTAATAAGTTGTGCGTTGTTTGTGGCGTAGAGTTTAATATCATCCATGTAGAGTAAGTGTGTGATTTTGTATGGTGTCACAGTCCCTGAGGTAAGCAGCCTATAACCGTGTTTTGTGTTATCTAGTATGTGGCTCAGTGGATTCAAGGCGAGGCAGAACCAAAGAGGACTCAAGTAGTCTCGCTGCTAAATACCTCTCCTTATGGGAATGGGATCTGTAGTGATGAAGGTGTTGAAGGTGCATATGTGTAATGTTCCAACTCTTCATCAAAAATCCAAAAATGCCGTGATCTTGGGGTGTATTTTGTAGAGATGAACAGTGTGTAGGAGCCAAGAATGAGGGACCGAATCAAATGCCTTCTTGTAGTCGATGTACGCGATTTATTATTACTATTAATATTATTATTATTTTTATGTCATGAGAAATGGATTCTCAATGAGCAAAAAGATAAAAAAAAAATAAGTACTCTGCTACCAGTTTGTTTTTTGATAAAAACAAACAAAAACAAAGAATGCTCCAAAAATGATGGATTAAAAGTAAAAACACAGATTTAATATGGCTAATAAACGAAGAAAGATACAAATAATAAAATAGAAAAAAAAAATCCCATTTCAATTACTAAAGTTCAGTAATGTTTAGGAAAATAAAAATTATAATAAAAACAATCATTTCAATTTCTCATTATTAATCAGATTAAAGTCTCGGATATCCAGAGAAAGATTAAAGTCACTAAAAGCAAAAGTTCGTGATCACTAGTTCACATTACTTACTCATTAATGTCGATGGTTGGGATTCCAAACTAAACTAAAACACCGCATATATCACTAAGCTTTTTTTTTTTTTATTGGGCGTAAGGCCGTGGACACACCCCATGTGAGCTTTTATCCTTTTGGATTTCTCGCTCTAATCCTACAAAGGTCAGAAATGCTGAAATTGTTTCTCCAGTTTTAAATTTCACAATTCTTCAATTGCCATAGATGGCAGAAGAAGAGAAAGAGTAAAAGAAGACAAACACAGGAAAAGATACCGGGATTCGAACCCAAGTGCCGTCGTATCAGCCTCGTGGGAGATTGCCGTCTAATCCACTAGACCAGTGGTCGGCAACCTTTTGTTGTAAAAGGGCCAAATATGTTATGTGGGGATTACTGCGGGCCGCACTTGGGCCAAAAAGGAAAATCTTATTTTAACAACCAAAAAAAAAAAAAAAAGGAAAATCTTATTTTAACAACCAAAAAAAAAAAGGAAAATCTTAATTTAACAACCAAAAAAAAAAAAATCTTATTTTAACAACCAAAAAAAAAAAAATCTTCCAACATGCCCCGCGGGCCGCACCAAAACGCTTCATGGGCCGCATGCGGCCCGCGGGCCGCGGGTTGCCGACCGCTGCACTAGACCACGCCGACACGGCTATAAATCACTAAACTTGAACGTCTAATAAAGATGGCGCCCGATCTACGCAGAACGCTTCGGAGCTCGTTGAATACTACGGGAAATAAGATCTCGGGTGGTCTGTTAAGTCGACACCACACCCGGGGTTTGATCCATGGTTTCCAGCTGCTTTTGAAGTCTTCAGCTGCGTCCTTGCATTTGCGACAGTCCGAGTCTGCGCTTCGTAGCCATGCCGTAGATTCACACACAAATAAAATTTTAGGAATTGCATTCCTAAAACAAATTCAGTAAGTTTGTTAAAACAGCAAATCAAGCATAAATGGTAGGTTTCGTGGTATTTAGCACCTTTCTGCAAAATCCAAACATTCCCCAACTTTCACAAAAATGGAAAAATAGAAATAAAAGTAAAATAAAAATAAGATAAATGTATCTGAAGACTACATTATGAAAAACACCTGACTTCAACAACTACGTCCGATTTCTAATCTATCTTTTTCCCGAAAAAAGGTAACTAAAAAAAAATATCTGACTACGACGTCATCAAAACGCACAAAAATTTAACCAATAATGGGACAGGTGACGAAGAGACGGGTAAGTCACGCAGGGAGAAGTGATTGACAGACCAAAGACAATGTGAAACAAGCAAAGGAATTTTTCAAGTAAACAGAAAGAAAACAACAGAGGGCAAAGGCCAACTAAAGAAAACGAAAAACAAACCGTCAGAAAAATGATAAACACGAATGATGAAACAATAAGTCTAATATAAAAGGAATTCACAAAAATTAAAAATAAGAGTAAAACAGTGAGAAAGATGGCGGAAAAGAAAATAAAAAAATAAAATAAACTAAGAGCCAAAAATAACCGTGATAATTATAGCTATTGCATATTTTACTGCTATTAAAATAATAAACATTATTATGTGTTTATTAACGATACTTAGGCCTAATAATATTTGTACTGAAATTGTTTATTTTTATATTAAGTAAAATAGATTCAATATTTGAGTGATAATTTGTAATCTTTGAAAAGAAATATTTAGTATAGCCTGTTTTACATTTACCATTTCACTCGCCATAACCTGGACATTTCACTCGCCATCACCTAGACATCACAGATGTCCAGTAAATGGAGAGCGATAGAGTCTGGGCTATTTTCGAAGAAATGTCGAGACATCCGATGGCTGGACATCTGACACCAGCGCTCCTGGTGACGAATTGTAGAACTTGGAAGTCCAATCGATTTGTATCTATTTATTCGAAATTACCGATTACAAAAATGATTTTCACGATCGGAGGGCATCTTTTCCTTATGTTTTCGTGGATGCTTTCATAAAATGTTACATTATTAATCAAAATCATTTCAGAATTTCGGCTTGAAAATTCGAATCGAGACGAGCGATCGACATCTCGAAAAGATATCGCCATTGATCGAGATTTAACGAGACTGCGTTATTTATCGAAACTGATTTATCGAAACTGAAAACAAAGTAACACAAAGCGATGAAAAAAAAACATGAATATTTCCTATTTTAATTAATTAAAGACTTTCTTTCACCTATCCGATGCATTGACTAAATGATTTTTATATAAATCAATGCTATTTTTATCGTAAATAAAACGTAGGCATGATGACAATTGCGAAGTGTAAATGTTCCGTGTGATGGAAGGCGTTATGGTAAGTGTAAAACGATACACAAATCACTCGCAATCTACCCTGACATGTCCTGCGTTGTGGCTTGGAAAATGGCGAGTGAAATAGTAAATGTAAAACGGCCTTAAGATTAGATATTTGGTTAATTTGTTTCAATCTTTAATATTTAGTATAATATAATTAAAAATTTTTACTTATACGTATTTAAAACGACAAATGAAATTACATAATGGTGTCTACGCATGCGCAATCTAATATTTTATTTGAACGTTTTTTTTCTTCTTTGTCTTCTATTTGTTCATTTGTAAACGGTAAAAAGACTGAACGGATTTTCGTTTTTATTTATTTATTTATTTATTTATTTATTTATTTATTTATTTATTGATCATTTATAGTACTTGATTCTACAATGCAGCCATTTTTTTTTCGAGGAGATGGGTTGTGCGGTTCCTCTTACCTGTACCGTCAATGGTAAATGCTATGAGAGTCTTTTGGGCAACCACGTCATTCCAACACTTCAACAGCGTGCACGTGTGGGTAGCATCATTTTTATGCAAGATGGTGCTACTCCGCACGTTGCAAAGTCAGTGAAGCAGCTGTTCAAGAGGCATTTCGGAAATAATAGAAGTATCAACCGTATTTTTTCAACAGCATGGCCGTCAAGATCACCTGATCTTAATTCTTGTGACTTCTGGCTGTGGGTTATCTGAAAAATGTTGTGTTTAGTGGTCCGATTGCAAACTTATCTGAATTGAAGGCACGGCTGCGCAACACATTCACAGCGTGATTCCTGAGACACTGCAATCTGTTATGGAACATGCTGTTTCTCGGTTTCAACTTGTGGCAGAAAACGGTGGAAGCATATTGAACATGTCTTGCGCAAGTCTTGCGATAATTAACAACTGATTTCATTGTTGCTTTTTTGGCGGATTTTGACCTCAGAACAATTAAAAACCGATCTCATTGTTGCTTTTTAGGTGTTTTCTTAACTTCATGACAATTCAAAAACTATTTTTCCCATGTGATGTGGTTCCAACTTGCCTTGGTGGGTGGGCTTTAAGCAGTTCAAGGACTTGGAAGTCATTTCTTCAGTAAAAAGCCGATACAGTCATGCACTTTGAGCAGTACAGATGGCTTAACGTGCCAAAGCCGTCGTATTGCGATTCAAATGTCACTTGTAGCCAAACCCATTTAAGTTATGGCGCTTAAAGTCTTAACATTTGCAACTATTTTTTTTTATGCCATACCATTTCCTTCGAATAAATTCAGTTCAAATTTTAGGTCATTCTGAGAGGTGGTTCTTTTTTTATAGCATATTGAAAGTTGAACTTTCCTTATAATCACGCTTTATATAGATTACGCTATTTTCAAGGCTAATTTATTTTTACTCTAAAAAAAAACTGTGTCAGTGAACAATAAACCCCGTGGAAAATAGACTAGTGTCACAAAGCAACGATAATTGTCAGTGATCAATATAATGCGCGGAAAACAGACTAGAGTCAACAAAGCAATGAAAGTGAAGAACAGTTGGTATTTCGCCATTCACATGTGAGTAAAAGTGATTGACATTTTCACAAATATAGTTTCTATTGTTGTTTATAGAATACAGAGGTAAAAAAAAAAAAGACTTGGTTCAAAATTATTCTCAAAATATATCAAGATTTGTGGACAGTGGTAAATCATGAATTGCTTGAAAAAAATTCAAATCTTTGAATTGTTATTAATGAAAATCTGTGAGAGCTGTTAGAACCATATTAGAACTTTTGAGTCAGATGTACCCTATTAATGAAAAGCGTAGAATTGGCATTGATTGCAGGAATTTTTTATCTCTCCCCCCCCCCCCCGTTTTACGTTTTTCATCATCTTTTGATCATCATCTTTTTCATCATTTTATAGGCTTTTGATACAAATATTAGATGCCTTGTATTCCAGATTTGTCTGTCCGTCTGTGGACAGGTATCAGCGCAGCAACCACAAGGGCTAGAGACTTGGTCAGGATGTCATTGGAAAGGTCTCACCGAGTGCAGTTCGCAGCCGCAGAGCTTGTGTCTCTACGTGGTCGGGGTCCTGAGATACGGGTGTGTCAACATAAGAATACGGTAACAATTGATATCAATGACAAAAATGCTTTACAAACAATACTACTAATACCATTATAAGTATTATTATATTTTGTTTTACGTATCAGAAGCCATTGCGAAGCATTGTGATTGGTTTACTAATCGCTATCACTATCTTGTTTCATCATCTTTTCTTCATCTTTTATTCAATGGCTTTAGCCTAAAAACAAAAAATAAAAGACGAATGGGGACCACTACCGACAGAGCAGATTTCGGGTTCCCAACATACACAACAAACAAAAAAGAAAACATTGGCAAAGTACAAACTTATATAATAATGAAAAAAAAAATCAAATTACAAAAAAAAAAAAAAAACCCCAAAAAAACACCCCATTTTAAAAAAAAAAAAAAAAATAAAAAATAAAATGAAAGAATTCAGGCAACCCCTAAGAATGAGTGTGACTGGTCGGCGGGAGCCCACCCCGAACAGCTTCAGGGACCGCCAAAGACCCTATCCTTGGAGACGGGTACAGATCGGCCTCCACTCTCCCCATTGACCCCTCCAAAAGGGCAGCCTGAAGATAAAAAAAGAAGAAAACAAGAGAGATCTCATGGAAAAAATTCCCCCAATAAAAAGGAAAGTAGACTTCAGGTTTGGTGGCCATTACCAAGCGACAGAAGTAAAAGTAAAATTAATAAAATCTACTTAATCGACGCTTTTCCATATTATCTAAAAAAATAAAAAATAAAATAAAAACGCTACATGACGTTTCAAAACCGCTTCTATTCGGGTTTTTTTTCTCAAATGTACAGACAATTAAAAGAATAATAAAAACAGAGACCCCCTATAACTCCTAAAATATAAGATACAACCTTATTCGGTAATCGTCAAAATGAGCCTAAATGATAGGATTTTATTTGTAGAGCAATCTGCCCTTTTCAGAAGAGTCCCAACGGTGTTGTCAAAGATACGTTTCCTCCTGGAATTTAATTGCTTTAGAATGTATTCTAGGCAAAGGACAAGTACTTTTGCCTGATGTACAGAAGCATAATCTGGCATACGTTTTTTGACAATCTAAGATACCAATGGCATCCCTGATAACCATAGAGAATTCACGTTCCTCATTTTTTGAGCCATCTGTATAAATTTCATAATCAAAATTATGAATGTTATCCTCCCAATTATTAATAGTAATGGGATCTTTTCGATTGGGATGTACCCACTTAGATGGCGGAAGTTTTTCGACATATTATGGATTCACAATCCTCTCATAGTGTCTAAACGCCACGTGCCTGAATCAACATGGGAATAATACCGCACAGGACATACAACGCATCTGTTGAAACCGTCCTGTATGTACGGGCAACAGCTATGAGAAAGGGTCTCACGATAGAGTCTAAGGCTCCCTTATGCTTAATGTTGCGAATAGAGAAGAACCATTAAGAAACAATGTTCTATCTTTCAAGAAAGAAAGGACAACATGGTAGAGTTTTTTTCGGACGATTTTTTTTTTTCGAAAAGCCTGCATGATAATATAATGGCTTGCATTATTAGATGCATTTTCAATATCTGTAGATATTGCTGCCACATGTCTACTCGTCCACTGGCGATGTCGAACAAATCATAGAAGCGAATGAAATGCCACGATTATACTACGATTATTTCTAAAGTTGGGCGAAAGAAGATTATTATTTTTAAAAAAACAAACAAAAAACACAATCTATTATTGATAAACTTGTCTAAAACTTTGCCAATTACAGGCAACGAACAAATTGGTCTAAAGTTTCCTTCCCTTTTGGGATAAGAACCACCTTTGTCTGTTTCCAAATTTTCGGGAAAACCCCATTGTGCAAACAAATATTAATCAGAGAGACCCATATCTCATTGAGAGCTTCAAAGATCGAAGGTAAAGATGTAGCTGCAACCATTTGGACCAAGTGAACATATGACTTCGTTACTTTTAAAATCAACATTTGAAGTATTATCATCTTCCTCAGTAAGGAAGAGAGAATATAATTTTCTAAAAGAGAATAGATGGTCTCTTTTTCATTAGTGGTCCAATTACTATCTTTATCTTTAATTGTGCTCAAATTTTACGGACCTTTTGTTTTATTACTAATTTTGGTTTTATTACTAATAATTTTAAAAGGTAAGCTAAATAACGAAGCCTTCGTACTTTCGAAGAAGCCTTCGTACAGAATTCCTTCAATGAGTCCCATTTTGCCTTTCTAAGAACCTGACGGTATTCAGCCTTCGCCTCCTCCATTTTGCTCCAATTGCCCGTTTTCGATGTTTATCCCTGCAGTTTGTCATTTTTTTCCACCACGCCCTAGTCCGTGCCCTTAGTTCTCTTAATTGAGGGGTCCACCACCGAGGACCCTCCCTTTGTCTGATAGTTTTTTTCCGAAGTGGGATAAAAAGATAGCAGGCAGTTTTTACATAGCTTTTGAAAATAATATTTTTAAAGTAAAATTCGTTATCAACTTATATAATTGGCTAAGTTCGTCTGTCTGTCTGTCTGTCCGTAACTCGGTATAATTTTGTTACCACTGCACCGATTTTAATGAAATTTGGCATACTTACTTAGTTTTTTACGCTGATTTTGAAACTCAAAACCATTTTTGCCGTAGAAGCTTCGTTCACAAGTTAGCGCAGTATTTAGATTATACAAAGGTGAGTTTGGTTGCTACAATCATTAATAGGAAACAATATGACATCTACATTATTTAATATTGTAATGGAACAATGCATTATTATTAAATTACTTGAAGAAAGATAATTAAAAAATCTACAAATTGTCAGAGAATTAAAGCAGAATGAGCTGTCTGTAATTCGAATAATTAAGCTATTAATATAAGTTAGATCCAACGGTTCTCAATGGTACCATAGAATCAAGGGTACTCAAATTGGATGAAAATATTAGTTCATTGTGTCATTCCATGTTGTTTCCATGAAATTTTATTACTTATCTTGTAATATAATTAATTTACTAATAATTATGTAAATGGCTGAGATAACAAATATTCTTTAAGCTTTGGAATCCATATTATAACTTGTAAAGGGTATAACCCCGAAGAAGTTAAGAAATTTTACTTACTTACTTATTCTTGGGAACTGCCCTCGACAACTGAAATTCTAACAAAACATACGTTCAAAACCAAATAATTTTGTTACCACTGCATCCATTTTAATGAAATTTGGCATACTTACTCAATTGTTTACGCTGATTTCGAAACTCAAAACCAATTTTGCCTTAGAAGCTTCGTTCACAAGTTAGCGCGGTATTTAGATTACATTTAATTTATATTTGATAGTTGATAATAAAATGATTTTCAGATTTTTTTATGCCTGTCGTCCGACAGGCTTTGCTGCTGGTTTAATGATAAAGTTAATGATAAATTTAGCATGCGTGAAAACATTTTACAAAGTGATAAGAAAGCACAACAAATAAAATCACTGAGCTACTTTTGGAAAATTTGACACCGGTAATCCAGGACATAATTCGTTAGTTAGTAAAATCCAGTAAAATTCGTTAATTAGTAAGAAATAAGAGAATGCTGCTCAGTTGACAACAATAAGCGTAACTTGGTGCAATTGTATTCAATCCTATTTCGTAACGAATGAATGTATGATCACTGCTCATATAAACTTCAAAAACATTTCAGTTGGATATATTAATAGCCTTAGATATATAAGATCTATCCAGCTTGTTCCGTTACTTGAATAAAAAGTCGTTATGGACTCACTATCGTTCCAAAGAGAAAGATTATCTTTTAAAATCCAGTTTCCTCTCATCTAGCATCGTTTTTATTATCACCCCATATAAAATTCCAAGCATTAAAATCTCCTGCAATAAGGACATGTGAGTATTTACTAATTATTTCATCCAAATCTCGAAGAAGATTAGAAAGTTGCCCGTCTTTAATTGCATAAATAAACATAATAATTACTTTAATGTTGTTAGAAGTAACTTCTATTGCAACAATATTACTAGTGAGATATTCAGAAAGTTTAATAGAAATTAAATTTTTATTATTATTATTATACAGGATCTGACTCTTTCTTCATTAGAATCACAAGAGAAGATAGATGAACTACCCCCAAAAGAGGGAATAACTCCATTCCTAAGACAATAAGGTTCTTGAATGCAATATATATCAATTTAGGATTTAGTAAGTTGTAACTCGCTCCAGGGCAACCACCCTTTATCCAACGTAAATTGTCCTATGTTAATCATTGGTAACTAATAGATTTTCTTACTGCAGATAAATGTTTCGCATAACAAGGACATTCATTGTAATCGGAACAGTGGGCTACATCCGAAAAGCCTGCATTAATGCAATTGGAACATCTTAATAAGATAGAGTCACAGTCCTTGGAAAGGTGACTCCCCCCACATTTAATAGAAGTTGTGGAAATTAAGTAGAAATTAATTAAAGCATTGATTGATTTGAACAATTACACGCAGCGCGTGAGAAGATTAGCACGAGAAAGCGTGACGATGTTCCAACAGAGAAAGAAAGAGGAATGCTTCAAAGATGGTTGGTGTTTTTTGAGCTTATGAACTTCAATTACAAAGAATGAACTATTTAAAGAACTGTTTGTGAATTGTTTAAAGAACTGTTCGTGAACTATTTGAAGAACTGTTTGCGAACTGTTTGTGAACTGTTAATGAATCGATAATTTAATAAGAAGAATTGTCAATGATATTGACAATTTGAAGTGGATTTGTACTTCAATATTGAAGAGCTTACGAAGAATAATAAGTATTTCTTTATCCGATATCTTTGTTTAAGTTTATTATACATTGTGTTTGTTTATAAAGTATATACCTGCTACTAAATGAGCTAATAAATTATATATATAAAAGTAACACAAGTGATCTACTGTCTACAGTGAATAGCGATGTGGTCAAATCTATTGCATTTAAAACATCTCCTCTTCGAAAGGAATATTTAAATATTCAAATAGACTAGTCGGCTACCCGTCGCTTCGCTCCGGAAGCCTCGCGTATGTAAAGGAAAACAATTTGTTATTTATTAAAAAAACACAGACACACAAATTACATCAAGTAAAATAAAACTAAAATTTTTTTAAAGTTTTTTTTAATTTTAATTTTTGATGTATATATTCTCTCAATTCACGACTGCTTTTAGAATCAGCGTGTGAATCATATATCTGTGATATATTTTTATTTTTTATAGAGATTAGAATGTAATCCTTGTGGTCTAATGCCTAAGATGTCTAACTTCGGAGCAGAAGGTTGCATGTTGGATTCCAGTAGATAACTTGTAGAAATTATTTCTATTTTTGTAAATTACAATAATTGCACCAGACCGAAAGAGAAATAAAAGATTTTCGTAATATAGATACAATTTTCAGTCGCTTTTGAGCTACAAACAGTGAGCTTTCAATATTCTACTTAATAGAAATAGTGCTTCTTTCTTTCTTGAGTCTCTTTTTTTTATTTCCATTGATACTTTACAATGGTTTTTGAGTTCGAAAAAGTGATTGTTTTTGAGTAACGAATAGCGATTTTTCAGTATTCTACCTAATAGAAATAGTGATTATTTTTTTTTCTGTTCTTTTTTATCCAATTCCAATTGATACTTTTCAGTGGTTTTTGAGTTACAAATAGTGAAAATTATCTATATCTATTAGCTAGGCCATCAGATTGTTCGATATAGATATTTGAAGAAGAGATTTCAGATGGACGTTAGTTGATATAGATGATAAATGAAGATCATAGCTTGTATACGAAATTCTTCGCAACAAATTGATTGTGAGCATTCTTTAGAGTGAAGATAACCAAATTCTGTTGAATTGTGACTCAAAGACCTAAAGTTGTATGTGAGTTAAGACAACGTTTTCCAATTATATGGCAACTTTATTTAGAGTTTGTCCTTGAAATTTATTGATAAATATCGCAGAAGAAGGTCTGATCGGAAATTGTTTTCTTGTGAAAGTGAATGGAAGTAGATTACCGCATGGTTCCATAGACATCCTATGGATGAAAACAAAATCTCGTTTGTGAGTTCTGTTATAATTTCGGTTTCTATGAGATCATTATCGAATGAACAGCATTTAAGTTGAGTTCCATTGCAGTATGCAAACTTGGGATTGATGTTTCGCAACAATATTATTGGAGATCCAATCTTCAATGACAAATGATGTTGAGGAATTCCGCTGAGATTCAATGCGTTCAGACACTTGGGCATATAGAGATGTTCGTGTGATGGATTATCAGAAGTGTCAATTTTATTCGCACTTGTATTGTATGCTCTGTAGTCTCTCCTTGTATTCTTAGACTTATCATTCGATTGATGTTATCGACACTCTCGTTCATCTCGTTTATCCAATTCCAATTGATACTTTTCAGTGGTTTTTAAGTTACAAATACTGATTTCTCAGTATTCTACCTAATGACGTACTGTGTCTTTCTTTTTTGACTTTCTTTTTAATTACAATTGTTACTTTTCAGTCAAAGTCAGTTCAGTTTTGACAGATAAGTCAAAAAAGCAATATAAAGAGAGTTGTAGTTCCCATGGCCTAATGGGTAAGATGTCTGACTTCGGATCAGAAGGTTGCAGGTTCGATTCCTGTCGCGGATGTTTCATTGAAAAAATTTTTTCTATTTTTCATTCTCACAGAAAACTGCGCCGGACAGACAGACAGACACACAGACAGACAGACAGAGAAATAAAAGATTTTAGTAATATAGATTATAACCTCTGGATTGGAAAAAAGAAAATAATTCCGGCTAATGGACAATAGCCAATTTTTCTTTAAGGGGTTTCGACATAATTCTCCAGTAATTATCCCATTTGCAAATTTTTCACTCGTAATGTTCAACTGGGAATCAGTATTATTTTCAGAAATAATATTTATAATATCTTCCCTTTCATATTCAATAGGAATCCCCGTTAATTTAAAAGTTGGATTTCTATTTCTGATGGACAAAATATTTAAATTCTCCCCCTTCTTTAACTGATTTTCAACCTTACAGTTCTGATTAAGATCTCGGCATTTTAAAATGATGTCGCCCTTTCTTGTGTTCACTCTACTCCTTAATCCCCCATCAATAATCTTTGTATTTAAATTATCAACTAAAAGTCTATTCAGTTCCTTTCAGGATTAATCAACGTTTCTTATATCTTTAAGGGAAACTAATACTTTAAATTCTGTATCGACTTTTTCGAATTTTTCAATGTTCTCCAAAATCACTGCTTTACTCTTAGGCTTTTTGTGATTGGCTTCATTTCTAACAACCTGAGAGAATAATAATGGTTTCGACGCTGTGAGGTTTTCTTTCTGTTCGTTAAGAATGGAATTTTCCTTTAATAATATAACTTTTTCCATTCCAAGTTGTTTGTTTTTTGCCTCATAGACTTTATTCTCATATAAAATTTTCTAAAAGATCTCAGATATTTTGAATAGAGAGATCAAAACATCCTTTTGATTTGCTTTATTAAATAATATTCTGCTCTTGTCTTCTATAGTAGTTGCTGCTTTAATTGAGGACATTGCCTCTTAAAATTCATTAATCATAATTGGGGATACTGAAATTAATTCTTCTTCTTTATTAAAAAGTGAACTCTTTGAATTTTGCCTTTTTCTTTTATTTGATTGCATAGGAACAGGACTCTCATCAGCTATGATATCATTATCATTTTCCTCTTTATTACTTTCTAGTACTAATTTAATACTCTCGGCGTTATGTTCTTCTAAAAAACTCTTCACAATTTGTTTTTGTTCCTGAACTTGATTTTCGACATCCATTTGAAATTCATCTCTTACTTTTCTCCTAATTTCCTTCTTTTTTCCTTCTTTAATCTTCTCGTTTTCATCAAGGTGATTGGGAAGCCAAGCGTTATACTCCTTCCTAATTTTTTCTTCAATTTCTCCCTTTTTTCCTTTGAGAACTTCTGTAACTCTACAATTAAAAGAATCATCGTCCCCAATAGAACAATGCGAGCTTCTTATATCAGACATCAAAACTATCCCAAAAAACTGTCCAAAAGAAGGACACCATGATGAACAAGAAGACAAGATGGCGGTCGCTCCAAAGGGAAAACGGTGAAAAAATGCGTACTCCAACAAAATATCCAATGACAAAAAAAAAAAAGAGCAACAGCTAGCCATATACAACAACCTCAATCAATCAATCAAAAACGACAGCTTAAACAGCTTAAACTGTCGTAAAATCAAAAATGTTAGGAGGTCACAGACCAAGCAACCATCCCAGCTGCCATTTTGATCGCATCCCCTTATTCAATGGCTGTAAAATTACCCTAGTAATAAAACTAGAGATGGGCAAAGTCGTTCTTTTTGTTGAACTAGTTCAAATGAACTAAGTCGTTCTTTTTACCTTAACAATAAAAAAAAAAAAGGTTCTCAAATACTTAATATAAAACGAAAACGAAATAAACCAATTCCAATAGCCAATAGTGGAGTGGTAAAAGAACGAACTAGTTCATTTGAACTAGGTCGTTCGTGAACTATAGTTCTTTTCTTGAACTAGTTCATTTGAACTAGGTCGTTCACGAACTACCCATCCCTAAATAAAACCCTAGTAATAATATTACAGCTCCCACAATTTCTATTTCAGAAAATGAAATGATCTTTGTTTGGTAAATCAGAGATCAACTAGATTTTAGAAGAAACCATTTTATTGTCTGAGATAATAATAACTCGTTTTCAATTCGATTTAAATTCTGTAATTTTTGAAGACGCAACGAAATCAAAACATCATCAGAGAATCAAAAAAAAACAAAGCAAAACTTTATTGTTCAATCACATATTAAGTACAAAGTGATTCTATTTCATAATTATATACTTCAATAACTTTATAAATAGTTCGAGAACAATAGGGGTTGATAGAAATAATAAAATTAAAGAAAAAAAATTATCAAAAATTGTTAATAGATTTTTTTTTTTGTTATTTTTAGTTTCGTAAAAGCTATTAACAATGTTCAAACAATTGTTATTCCAGTTGTTGTTTACACCTGTTTCACTTTTCTTTGGTTTTCATTTACATTTGTAAACAATGAAATATTGTCAGATGATATATATTAGACAATCTGGTTCAAAAGCAATAAATTTCTAGGCTTTAATAATAAATTTTGACTGACCGTTTTTGTTTTTGAAAGAAACAAATTCTTCTTTTTCCAAACTTCTTTTTTGCAGTTTATTTTTTATTTTTTGGTTAGGAAACCACTTTTCATAGCAGAGATGGGATCATTAACCTTTCCAATCATTTAAGTACCTATCACTGAGGGTTGCACTAGCTGAGGAAGTCTAATAATAACGTCAGTGATAGCTCAGGGAGCAAATCCTTTGTTATGGTGTATTTTTATTTATGTTTTTTAAGTTATTCACATATACGTTAAACTTTGTATAGTAAGACTTCGCAGATTCAATTAATTTATTATTTTAAAATAAAACTTGCAAACGGTCTTACATGCTTTCTAATACATTGCAGGACTAAACTAAACCTATTTAAAATAGTTAAGTTATATATTGATTAAAATATTCAAATTATTTGAAATTATATAAACCACATGATAATAAGGCTAAGTTTGGAATTCTTTATGATAATCTAAATATTTTATAATAGAGTGCACAAAACAAAATGTAATTTTTTTTAATTTTTTTCAATGATTGTTGTTTTGAATTAAATTTTGTTAACTGTGATAAACAAAAGTTAATAACCAAGCATCAATAAAGAAATAATAATTTAGATATAAATTGACATTGTGTAAACTTCCTTGAATGAACACATTTTATAAATATTATAGATTGACATAGTTTTGATATTCTTGAACAGTAATACAAAATTAGAAAGGTTTGGTGTATAAATATAAGATTAAGTATTTTATTTACAAAGCATATTTTACAAAATTATTAGTAAGTGTTTAATTTGAGAAATATGAAGGAGTTATTCTGATGAGTAATTTAATTTTTGTGACATAAATTTAAGTATGGGATAATGCAGATATTCTTTAACGTGACGACTCCATAAAAAACTGAAATGTCCAAAACCTGGGGACGTAATTGGGACACTGTACTGAATATTAGGCAATGATTGACGGATCACTTGAACATCCAATGGATCCGCCAATTTATCATACGTTGACCAAAATAAGCCTACTGGAACTTTAATATTTCTGACATCAAACAGTGGAGGTGTACTCTGCAAAGAAAATAAAATGTTTCTGCATAACTTAATTTAATGAGATTTAGTCTGAAATCATCTTAAGAATTGCCACAGATAGACAAGACTTATGTAAGATTAATAACAAGTAATCAAAGGAAAAATAACATTATATAGAGATAAGTTAGGATAAAGAAGATCGATATAATACAGTTTCAAAATCTCCAAAAGTTCAATCTTCCATATCTCATTCTGAATTACATAATTCATTCTGAATTACATAAATATACTCGAAAAAATTCAGTACGGGATTAACATCTTTAAATACGTTAAAGATTAGCGCTAGACGAAGAAATATGTTATGACATAACCAAATTTACTTTTTATGAGTCAACTTATTTCGTCATAGAAGATACATGTTTCCAATGAAGATACACTTAATTCCAATCAGGAACAGTCGCTGTGTTTCACTTACATTTCGTCCATTACTTTAGTTTTTATTATTTATAAAAATTTCTCTAATACATTTCACTGCAAAAATTTGGTAATTCCTTTTTCTTTTTGGATATCTTTAAATATATATTTGGGATTTTACAATATCTCGTTTTATGTTTACATTGGTAGACTGATAAGTAATAGCAGATCGATGAACACGTCACTGAAAGACAAACCTATAGAATAACTAAGTAGAGTTGTTTACTAAGAAGAGGTAACAGTCAAGACATGGAATGATGTAGAAATAAAGGTGAAGTTTAATTTCTACCAGACAAATTACAAGCGTCTATAAAATGTGAATCTATTAAGGATTTGGGCATTAATTATACTTTCGAAATATTCAGATAACTCCTTTCGTTTCCACTAAAGAAGAACAATATTTTGAAATTACTCTGATCTGTTGCCAACACATCCATCTTGGAAATCTGGCAATAAAGTCTCTGTGCTAGCATTTCTGGAAACATCTATTTACTCTTCCTAATGTCTATCTCTCTGACATCAATGCTGTACTGCAGTATTTCTAAAACTCCATATTAAATACTGTTCTCGTAAAGTATCTGAGGAAAACTGTTGTTCTCTGTTCACAGATATCTGTTCAACTGTAACTCTTTTTCCTGGATCCATAACAGCTGGATTTCTTCAGTTGCTATGGTTTTTAAAGACAGTAATTTACAGGACATCTAATTAGAACATTTATCTACTAGGTTTTTCTACGTTTCATCAAAATGTCTTCATAATTTCAGTAAACAGTTTTGCGGTTTTTAATTTATTTTCACCTGTAAATTATAAAATTATATTCTGTCTAATTCTGGTAGACTATTTACAAGAAAGAGAGGCCCTGACGTGTTTCTTTTATTTCAGACAAAAATTAGAATTTCACTATTTCTTAAAACATTCTTTAGAGCATTAATAACAAATATACTATTGAGTGAAGTATTTTCAATTTTTAAGTTGAATAAAAATCAAGTGTTGCTCTGAATCGACGATGTGTATTTCAATAATTTTTAACGTCTAATAACAAGTTAGACTTAAGTTCAACTTAATCTAAGTTCAACTTACTTGATTATAAATTTTCCAGTTTTTCTCAATTCCATAATCGTACATTTGAAATTTTTTCTCGTTCATCATCTATTATATAAATCAGATATAACAATTAATAAAGCTTCAGAAGATATGGAAAAAAATTCTGAAAATGATTTAGGATCTCTATATTAGAATATAGTTGCAAAATACTCCCTCTGTTCCATAATACTTGATAGTTTTCTCCTTTTTTTTGTCCCATATTACTTGATATGTTTCTTTAAAATTAAGTTTTGTGACAAAAAAGTTAGTATATTTTTATTAAGAGTAGTTTATTTTTCAAAAATGATATTTCTAATAAATAAGTACATCAGTAAAGATAGTTCTACTGCATAAGAACATCAATAAAAATAGTAGGAGTATTTAGGAAAATGAAAATTTTTATTTATTTAAAACAGAAAGAGCATTTGCTAATACTTCTGCTTTTACTTCTGAAGATACAGGCCAAATTCCAATTTTTCCATCAAACCATTCTTTGTTATGTGAATCAAATCGAGGCCTAGCAACAGCTGCAAGAAACATCACTTTTGTTATGAATCTTTTTGATTTCACCTGGCGATGCGGTTCAACCTCGTCTGGTTCAAGGTAATAAGTGCTTTTTCTTTTCGATCGCGTTTTGTTGAAGTCACATTCGATGGACTGTTTTCTTTGCCTCGCTTCAGATTCTGGCTATAGTTTGAGTACTGACACTGTATTTAGTTGCAATTGAGTTGTTCACAATTCACCTCTCTTAAGAATGCTATTGTCACTTACACTTAGCAAATCGTCATATATTAGCCTCCTTTGTTGATCGGTAAGTTCACGTTTATGTCGTTCCATATTTATGGGTAGAAATTTGAAACAATTAAGCTTTTCCTCTTACGACGAAAGACTGAATAAATAGGAGTACAAAAATGCAATGACAATACTAATGCTACTCCTAATTGTTTACTGCGCAAAATTAGCGTTACTTTATTTTCTTTTTCACACATTATAGAGCATTTTACCCTTTTTGAGTAAACTATCAAGTAATGTGGGACAACAATTTTCAGAATTTTTGACCTTTTATGAAATAATGATGAAATAAAGCAAGAAGATAAGGTTATATTTATGGTAATTGATTTTTATAAAGTAGTATGATCAATTAAACTCATAAGAAAAAAATATTGAGATCGAGCCATATATTTGTGATAAGCCGCGGCCACGAAACGAAAACTATCAAGTGTTATGGGACAGAGGGAGTAATAAAATAAGAAAACGAGATTACATGTTTTTTTTTAATAAAGTGAAGAAATACAAGGCTGCACCTGAGTAAACAAAAGAGATTATACGTTGTTTCTCAATATCCCTTTGTTTCTTGAACATTTTTATTGTTCAAGTGACAAATTTATTATAATTATAAAATTTTCAAAATTTCTATCGTCAACATCAATTCACTTTCAAGTGCTCACTGTGCTTTCGATAGTGGCTCATTCCGCAGGGAGGAAGGGACAGTATTTGCGCCAAATTCCTAAAAAGCAGCTCTACTTCGAAAATCATTTGAAATAGCACAGACATGCACTTTTTTTTTTTTTTTTTTTTTAGAATGAACTTCGGAAATATTGACCTTCTTTCCTGGAATACACTTTATGTATATGTTGCGATATAAGTATCAACAATATAAATATATATGGATAATAAATGAGCGAAGATTTATTTATATTACTACAAAATAAAATATATATATATATATTTACCGTTCTGCGCACGGGTTTACAACGATGTGGTTGAGAAAGAAACTGAAATTGTGAGATCACTCCGAAACTTTCCCAGTTGGTGCAAAAATTACGTGTTAGATACAAAGTAATGTTATATTTACATTCTGTAAGTAGAGATCCCTAACTTCCCATCCCTTTCTCCACGCCCTTATCACTTCAAACCTTTCCCAGTTAGTAAAAAATCATATGATCATTATAAATCTCTATCTTTCCGGAAAACCCCGTAGAATTATCCTGCAACAATGTTTGGCCATCCCCTCACCGCCCTCCTGTTTACACCGCTAAGACGCCAACATCGGAAATTCGTCGATAACGGGTCTCTAATTTTGACAAAGAAACCCATTCCGAAAATTTCAAGTTCCTAGGGTCAGTGGTTTTGGCTGTGCATTGATTAGTGAGTGAGTCCTTTTGCCTTTTTTATATATGGACAGCTCAGAAGCCAATCAGTGTAAGTCAATAAACAAAAAAATGAAATAGGTTTTTTTAAAATTACGTACCAAACAATAACAACGTTTGTAAATTTGAAGAATGAATTTTTAATTGAAAGATAACATAACTATACACTTGGAGGAGTGATTTGCGCACTTTGTCAACCGAAAGTATAAACATTAGAGTATGACTTACAGAAAAAATTTCAATTTTAAAAAAAATGACTTACACTGATTAGCTTCTGAGCAGTCCATATAGAGAAGCAAATACATTGACAAGAATTGGAAACTTAACTTTGATATGTAATAATACGAATTTACATTCTAATGATAAAGAAGGGATTTGAAGAAGATATTGTAAAGTACTGCAAAGAATTGTAATGCTGAATTACATACTATTTTAGTAATTCATTTTAACCAAAAGAAGCATGATTAAGGTTTTTTTCATTTTATGTATATATATTTGTAAGTCAATGATACTGCATGTTTAAGTCACTTGTCATGTTTAAGTTTATTTTCAAGTAATTAAATGATATAACTAATAGTTTTTTATGTTTACTGTAAAGTTTTAAGAATATAGGTAACACCTGTACACTTGACTTGTTAAAAATTTAATAAGAATTAAAATTAAATAAAAAATAAAAAAACTAATAATAAGTTGTAACCTCATAAATACCTTATTTATCATTAATAGCTTTTGACTTTAAATTTGCTGAGTAGAGTTCTTGGCAGATTTCTATATTCAAAGAACATTATTTTTACAATATCGTAAGGTAAATAAATAAAATTTGATGTTCGTACCTGATACAAGTGATAACCAACTTTCATGGAGGTAGAATCAAATGATTGCACTACGTTAATATCAACATTATTCTGAAATTTAAGTACAGGTTAACATAAATAATAGAACATTAAACAGATATGATATGATTGACCAAATTAATAGAATGGTTTGAAATAATTACTTTTAAGCGTACTTTTTGAAAAAAAAAATTACTTTTTGAGGTTGAATATAAATTGTTTTATGTTAATAGGGCCCTGGGTACATCGTGGCTATAGAGCTATTGATCTTAGAAATTCAAAATATGCAAAAGGAGAGAAAACGATGTAGAAACTGAAAAACACTAGAAATATCCAAGCGGGTTCAAACCCATGACATCCCCTTCCCCCCTTTTAATCACAATGCTCTGGCTGGTTTCGATGTTATAAAACTCATCAAATTTCAAATGCAAAATATCTTCTTTTTTTATGAGAATTCAAATTTAGCATTTCCGAAAAATGGCAAATTACGCTTATTTAAAACATAAAAAAACAATAATCATTATCATTATCCGTAGTGTGTGTTATAAAATTACTCCAGGACCATATGGTGTGTATGGTCCTGGAGTAATAATAAAAAACAATACGTTAAAAAGAATGTTAAGTCTAATTTCCTTTAAAAGTTATTTTTTTATCAATCAAAAAACCAAAGCTGCACAAGAATAAACATTCACGCTTTGAGTTTATCATCAGAGGAATCGGGAACGCCGTTTCGTCGTTGTTGAGGACTCATCAGCCCGATCCTCAATGATTAACCCAGATTGAAACAGAAATGGAAGTCATCTTGGCTCCCGAAAGTGACTCCCGAATAAATAAACAACAATAAAATAGAAGCACTCAAGTGCACTCTTTGAACCGCTAGGATCGCAAAGGCTTATGATTAGAAAGAAACAACCATTTTGTTCGGACGTCACTTTCTAGAACAAAGATGACTTCCATTTATGGTAACGCCTTTCTGGGTTTATCATCGAGGAAGGCTGTTGAGTCCCCATCAAGGACGAAACGGCCGTTCCCGATCCCCTCTGATGATAAATTCAAAGGTACGAATGTTTATCAATGTGCCTCTTTGGTTTTTGACTAATCACTATTTTTCTGCCCATTAAATTTGTTGCTTTAGGTTATTTCTTAATATTTCTTTCCTTTTTCTTTCTATATTTTATTAAAATAAAAATTCGGGAAAACAATAAAAAGCCTGCATTTATATCCAATTTGTACTAAAACCAAATTACATAAATTTTCGATTTTGTGAAAAAAAATGAGTTAATTTTGAATGTATCAAATGCATGAGCAATATTTAAGGGAATGAGAGATTAACAGAAATTAGATTGTTTAGATTCCAAAGGTTTTCTACGGGAAATTTTAATCCATGTTTAGATTTAGAATTATATTTGTGTAGGATAATGGATTTACTAAATTACTAAGAAATGGCTGATAACAAAGTTTCTACACATATTATCAACCCAAAAGAAAAAGAAAATCAGGGAGACCTAGAGAAAGATTGAATTAGTACGGGAATAGATGTTATTACTATTGAATAATAGTAAAAGATAATGGTGATTACAAATGGCTTTCAAATCGAGATATTTGAAAAGAATGCGGACATTAGATGTTTGTATACAGAGGCAAATTATCGGCAGTATCTTCAAAGGATTAGACGTGTAGTTAAATTAAATTATAAAGGACTGCATTTCAATTTAGTTAGTACATTTAAAGAACTGATATGCAGATAAATACAAACGAAAAAAGATACTGCTTCATTGTAGTTGAAACCATTGTCTAAATGACTAATGACTGATTCTAACTGAAACGAACCATGTAAATGAAACTCTTTTAAAAAAAGTTTTCTTGAAATTTCAAGTGACCTTTTTTACTTACTCACACCTGCTCTACCGAGAAATGTAATAAGACATCTGTTCAGACAATTTTAGTTCAATATAAACAAAATAATGACGTAGGTATACAATATAAACCACATGTACTGAGAACACGATACGAGTCAAGTGTATATTTACAAAAAATAAAATCTAATTTAAATTTTTGTAATTTAAATTTTTACAAAATATGAACTATTGCTTCAAATTCATTAAACATGCATCTCAATATTTATACCAAATTCTTCTACAAAATCTCTTCTTTTCATATTTTGTAAAGCATAAAAGTAACTCCATATAACTCCTTCATAGTATTTAAAACTGTTTATTTAAATACTAAAAATAGCAAATTTTAGGGAACGTGATACGTAATTCCCTTCCTCAAGCCAAAATAAGAATAAATGAAACAAACAATAATACAAAAAAGAAAGAACATCAACAATTTAAATTATACATCAAACTATACATCAAAGTGAATGACACAAAAATTGTTGTAACAATAACAATTTAATCAATGTTACTTATATGGAGTTATTTTTATGCTTTACAAATTATTAACTTTAATCAACTCATTGTTCTCGTAAACGTTAATTCTTATCATTATCTATAAATTTACCCATTGATTCAATTGTCATTGTTACAACAATTTTTGTGTCATTTTTAGAAAAACATGTATTTAATAATAGAGAAATATTATTAAAGTATAATTTAGATGAAGAAATCTTCAAAGAAATGATAGAATTTGTTACCCTCAACACTTACTTTCAACATAGAAAAATTTTTTTTAAGCAAACAAAAGGATTTCCTATGGGGTCACCTATATCAGGAACTTTGTGTAACTAATATTTGTACCATTTTGAGACAAATTTATTAAAAGACAAAATGTATTACCAAAAATTTGAATACTTCAGATATGTCGATGACATACTGATTGTTTGGTTTGGAACTTTAAGGCAATTTGAAATATTCTTTAATAATTTGAACAAAAAGAATAAAGATTTAAAATTCAAAAAAGAAGTGGAAGACAATAAAGTGTTAAATTTTTTAGGTATCAAATTAACCAATGCTGACAACAAAATTCGAATGGAACATTTCAAAAAGGTTTGCCAGAGTGACCACATATTAAACTTAAAATCAGGACACAGGTTAAACATCAAAAGGAACATTATAGAAAACTACATTAGAAGATTAAATAAAAATACTAATGATGAGGTTGCTTATAAAGAAAAAATTAAAGATTTGAAAAGTCTACTCATTAAAAACGATTACCCTATCAACTTTATAGATATTCAAATATGTGAGTACAACAAATTTAAAATTAAAGAAATTAATAAAATCCAAAATAAAATTTTCATACCTTATCTTAATGAAAATAGCATGATGTTAAAGAAAATATGTAAAGATTTTAACATCAATATTGGTTTCAGTTATAAAAACAAAATCAAAAATCTAATATGTAAAAAAGTAAATAGTAAAAATAAACAAAATGAAATGGGAATTGTTTACCGTATGGATTGCAAAATTTGTGGAAAATTCTATATTGGAGAATCAAAAAGAACGTTAGCGGAACGAGTATCCGAACATGGAAGAGCCTTAAGGAACAAAGACAAGGACGCTTCAGACATAGCCCATCATTGTTTAGAAAAAGGTCATATCATGGAAGAAGAAGTCAAGATATTGTATAAAGAATCTAATTGGAAACTAAGGAAAATAATAGAAAGTTGCATCATAAAGAATACTAGAAACAATAACTTTAATAGGTATGAAGGCATCAAAGTGGACCCCATCACCATTGGTTTAATTAGAGACTTTATTAAAGCAGACAATAAATATGGCGTTACTATCACTGGTACAAATTCTTTAAATTATTAACTTTAATCAACTCATTGTTCTCGTAAACGTTAATTCTTGTCATTATCTATAAATTTACCCATTGATTCAATTGTCATTGTTACAACAATTTTTGTGTCATTTACTTTGATGTATAATTTAAATTGTTGATGTTCTTTCTTTTTTGTATTATTGTTTGTTTCATTTATTCTTATTTTGGCTTGAGGAAGGGAATTATGTATCACTTTCCCGAAAATTTGCTATTTTTAGTATTTAAATAAACAGTTTTAAATACTATGAAGGAGTTATATGGAGTTACTTTTATGCATCTCAATAGTTAATAAATAGATCTTGAATATAATTTTCTATTCTTATTAAGTCAATTAATTATGAAACCTCAATGAAATTACCTAATTTTTTTATTCAGTACAGTATTTATTAAACTACAGATAACATAAAAAAATGCATGTCTAGTAAAGCAATATTCCAGGTGCAGCATGAGCTGATTCCTTTTATTATATTAACAAACAGTTCTTTTATTTCCTTCAATAGAATGATAAAAAAAATAATAGTTGACGTCAGATAAATATAGTAAGTATTAAACAGGGAAAATAAATTATAACATCAATTTCCTCACTGACAGAGAAACTATCTGAAAAACTCAAAATATTGTTCAGTGATCCACATTTTTATAATAAAAAAACTACTGAAACGTAGTAATGAAAAAAACAATTTTAAAAAACGCTAAAGAAAGCAAAGCTGAAGTGCAAGCAAACTGGTCAATTATAAAATTCATAATGATAAACGAAATATTTATAAATAATAAATATAATCCTTTTAAATAATAAAAGAAAGTTTTTTCTTATTGCTAATTATTAATCAAATTACTAGATACTATATTGAATCGAGAATGAATATTTTTAGGAATGTTGTTTCATTCATTTGTTTGATTATATAGAAAGATTACATGGCTTTGATGAATAGACACAAGCATCCAAATAACAATCTAATCCTGATATATACAGAACCGTTATATATCATGAAATAGCAACAGTTTAGGTATTAGGGGTAAATATTTATAATTTCAATATAAAATATCATAATTCATATATATTTAACAGCATTATGTATTAATTGAATAATTCTCTTTGAGGTTTCAATGCATCAGTATTAATTAAACACGTTTAAGGGCTAGAAAAATTGAAAGACGTTTTTAGTCTATTTTCCTAAGAACATGAGCCTCATCAAATGTGTTTGTGGGTGTGTCTGTGTATCGTACCCTAATAAATTTTGAGCCGTGGATGGATCTTCTTGAAACTCGGCATGCCTATTTACGGACTAGAGAAGATCTAACTTTCCTATATTTTCTAAGTGGTACTCTGTATTAGCTAAAGGGCTTAATAATCTTTGTTTAAGACAATGAAATATTAACAGAAGTAGCATTGAAATCCGTTATTTACATTCCGATGCTTTTCTGTGATAATTATTGTACCTTCTCCCGCTAATTTCTCGGCAAGGGCGAGATTTGAAAAGATTTCAAATAAAAATTAGGTTGTTCATTATCCTTAAATATGCATTCTAAGTTTGAAGAAGAACTATCCAGCGGTTCTATAGGTATTAGGAAAAGGAACAGACTAAGTGATCTGATCAGCCTCACTTCCTTGCAAAGTTGGTTCCAAAGGATACAAGGAATGTTTTTTTAAAGACGAATTCAAGGTAATTTAGAAGACACACCCATACACACACATTGAATGATCTGATAGCTCTATTATCTAGGAGAGTAGCCTAAAAATGTGATGGAATAACTCGAATAACGGAAGTAAAAGAGCAATGGAGTTGTAATCTTATACTTACTCGATTCAGGTGATCTAATGTATCTCCTGTGACATGAGAAACCAGGTAAATTAGGAAATCGAAGAAATGGAAAGTTTTGGTAAAAGAAATCAAGACTTTTGCTACATCATGTGATGGGAATGCCATAATGTGACCAGATTCAAGGTACTGCAATATAAAAAGAAAATAATTTCATTTGATTATTATTAAAAAAGAATATACTGTTACGCAAAATCTCAAGAGTTCTTTAGCGACCTACTACACAAAAAATGTAAATGTGGGAATCTCTTACTTTTATTCTATCTATCCGTCTGTCACCCACTTCTACAGCCCCTACTAGAAGTCGGATAGACATGAGTAATATCTTATTGGAACTCTTAGGACTCGAGGGGAAAACTACGATTTCCGATCCTGTCAAGAATTGGCAGAAAGAGAAACATGTCTCCGGCCAAGTCGAACAGACGTAAGTAATACTTTATTGGAACCATTAACCCACGAACATGATAAGACAAAGCACACTTGTCCCGCCAAATTTGGTAGTAAGTGACAAAAAATGCCTTTCTGTCAACGACCTTGTGATTCCATCGATTGATCGCGATTGAAAAATTGAAGAATTTCCGATTTCTGGTGACCTATCTTAAGATATTAATCCTTAATACTTCAATAATACGATTATCTTACATAAAACATCAACATCTTTTGTTAACCGTACAACAGTGGTGCATAGGAATCTAAAGACAGAATGTTGCTTAAGTATATAGTGATGAATAAGTTTTTCATTAAATATTTTCCTTCTAGGTAAGTAATTTCTTATGTTTGATTTCGGCAAAAGATGCAAATAGAACCTAAGACTCAGTAAATTTATTTCTCTAAATATTGATTTCTAATTTTTTAAAGCTTTTCTTTTCCCGCTTTATTCCCTGGAAAGAAACCCGATACCCATTCTACAGAGGGCTAGGTAAACCCTAGGACGGTCTGGAGAAGAATTCAGCGTAGAAAAACCGTGATTGAACTTTCCTCATCGAGCCCGCAGTCAAGCCCAGACATTTCTGTAACATTAGTGTCTAACAAATGCTTGTCTCTTATATTCGCTTTCAGAGTTTATTGATATTTAAGAAATTAAATTCTCTTATTTGTTCAATAGCTTAGAAATATCTTAGATAGTATCTTACCTCATTGTATTTAAAAACTGCCTTGACTATTATGGATGCCAATCCTTTAGTAAGTTCATAACCTCGATGCATTGAAATTACAGGTGCAATTTGAACTAATGCATACAACTAGAGAATTACAGCCAAAGGAAAAAAAAAATAATCATTAATTAATAATCACTTATAATTTTCTTGTTGAATATTTTACAAAAACAAAAAAAAATAAATTAAAAGAAAGTCGCATTATTAATAATACCATTTTATTGAATTGTTAGTAAATATTTGTTTAAATGCAGTTAAAAAATATATAAAAAAAAAACCCTGTTTAATGTAGTCACCATCTTTAATGCTTTTTCTATAGTTAATTTTTTCCGTTTTTAATTTTACCCAATTTACAAAAATCCGCTGTACACTATTGGCCTACTTGCAGGAGAGTTCCTGCCGCCCAAGCTTTCTCAGTGGTCTGGAACTGATACCGTCAGTGATCGCCTAAACCCGGAAGCGATCTGGGTCCGTTTTTCTTGCCCTTTCTATAATCAAATTAATTATTACTTTTTTCATTAAATTTTACACAATTTTTTAATTGAAAAAAGTGGAAAATGATTTGAAAAAATATTGCAGAGGCTTTATGATACTTATATATTCTTCTCACTTTCGTCTGTTTATCTCAATTGCTTTGTCCAATTGAAATATGAACCATTTTTGTTTGGTTTAAGTTGGAATAATGTAACGTTTGCACTGACAATGCAGAATATGTAAGATTCAAGAAATGATTACACTGGTTGGCACTTTTTTTTGTCATCAGAAATGTAATTGGTGTCTACCATGGATTTTTTTTAATATAGATTTCAAAAAGGTAATTGAAATTCCTTCATCAGTCAGATTTTCTTGTGATTCTTGTTTTAATGGTTTGGAATTTCGATGGGTTCTTTTTCATAAGTTGTTATATGGTTCCATATTATCATTTATACAGCATGTATGTATAAAGTATCGATAAACGTCGTTAACATATTATTCAAAGACAAATCAGTAAAAGTGTCCAATCAATATAATGTAAGAAATGCGTCGAGTTCTACGAGTTAATGGCCATTATTGCATTAAATGTAAGATTTATTGATGCTTGCATTATGCGCCTACGTAACCAATGCATACAGCAATGATGCTGTATATAACAATAATGTTCTAAGCATTACACAGAAACAAAAGATTCTAATTTTTATTGCGTATGTGAACAGTGTACAAACAGGTAACAACTGCTATAGAAATAAGTGATGCATCCACCAACAACAAAGGAACGTCCGCCCAATGGCGTACCAACGCCTTTGGGGGCCCGGGGCGGGAGTTGTAGATGGGGCCCCCTAGACTTGCTTTTACAACCAAAAAAAAAAAAAGGAAATCTTATGAGGATGGGGTTCCCTAGTCTTGCTTTTACAACCAAAAAAAAAAATAAAAGGAAATAAGCTGCTTGGTGGGGCCCCCTAGTTTGGCTGATGGGGGCCCCTCCCAGGTGGGGGCCCGGGGAGGACCGCCCCTTCCCCCCCTTGGTACGCTACTGCGAGCGCCATCTACCTCAATACAGGACTGAGAATATAGGAACAGTGAATGTCTCATCGGCTGACAAATTCATGGTCTCTTTAGAATTAGCTCAAAACCGTTCTCTAGTCTCAGTTCTAGCTGTGATTGATAAACAATTTTTTTCATATGGTCTGAAAGATAAAAACCGGGGGATTTAAATCTGGGAACCACGATGGCTAATCTAGCATTCAGAAAGTGAAAGTTGAGAAAAAGCATAAACTTCATGATGAAAATGAATCAGTCATCCGTCGTGCATGAACCATAATTGCATTCTAGTTTGAAGATTAATGTCTTCCAATATTTCCTTTGAAAGAAATCAAGGTACACTTCGTCATTTAACGGACAACGCAGAAAGTAGAGACCAATATCCGATTACCCTAAATATCGATCTACACATTTAAACAAAACCCTTAACCAAAACGATTCCGTGAAGACTTTCTTGTTCCAGAAATGAGCACAGGAAATCCAAAATCCAATTTCAAAAAAATGAAACATCATCAGTGAATAAAACTACGGATTTTCAATGTTAATGTATCCACATGGTGAGCAACGACACAATTGCTACCTTCAAAGAAAGTCTTACCTTTCTGTTCTCTTTCTTGTCCCACTATTTACTTCTGGATCAATCGTGTCAAGAATTAGACTTACTCTGTCGGGTGTTGAAAGTTTCGGGCCTTCCACTTGCCTTTGGCTAAAATGTGATCATTTTTGAGGCGTCATAATGTTTGGTGAGATATGCGCTTGCCTGAGAAATGTCCTTGGTATAGCTAATGTGCTTTATGTACAATTACATGAGCCAGTCATTACCTTAAATGCATGTCTGCCATATCCGAAAACGCTAACACACTGGTAACAGTTATGCAACTTCGTATATATCAAACAAAAAACAAAGAAAGCAATTCCCAGCAACCCATTTGGGAGCTATTGTGGTAGCGACCAAAATCGTTAGCTATTGCGCTTGTCCTGTCCGTCCATCCATGTCTGTCCTCCCTATCAACTCCCGAACGGAAGGTCGGATCGCAAACGGATTTCACGATCGTGTTCACAGGCCCAATAACCGTAGGAATAAGGTGTTTTTGAGGGCCAAATTCCCTCCCTCCCTTCCTTGTTTGAGATATTTGACATTGTTTTCATTGGATTTCCGCTATTAGTCTAAATGCTAGAAATGGAACCATCTCATTTCAGTTATCAGCTGTAGCTTGATCGGTAATACCTCGGTCTCATATACTGACATTTGTCGTTTCGACTCCATATATCTAATATTTTTTTATTTTTTTTATCAATGTCTATTTTTCTAACTTTTTTTCATTTTTTCCCTAATTTTTTTTTATTTTTCCTTACGTTAATGTAATTCTTTTTTTTTTTCTTCTTCTTCTTCTTCTTATTATTATTATTTTTATTATTATTATTATTGTATACGGATCGTCCTAAATTTAGCACAAAATTATATTCAATAGTTTTTCTTTGGATTTTTAATAACACAACAAAAGCACATTCACAAAAAACTTTCGTGAAAACTTGTAATAATGACGCCAATTAATCTTACGCCAATTATCATAATCACGTAAATAAAGAAAACAATTACATAATATATTATTTTACCTTCCTCATCATATAGGCTCTATATTCGCTATCGATATTTACGAAATAATGCATTTTCACCATTTTTTATTGATTTGCTATTGAAGAACCTGTCACTGACATTTATTAGTACCTAAAAAAACACTTTGTATATTGTTTGGATCTGAAGTCCTCATCATTATAGAGGAAATCAAATTATTATGACAACCAATCTAACAGCGGATATTATCCCTTTTCACGGCCTTGAGAGCTGCTGTATATTGAAATATGGACTCGACTTATGAAAAGTATTGAAATCTGGAAGTATTGCATATCATTTTATTGACGGTGCCTCCTATAGCTGAGTCGCAGTCATTAGTGGTGTATTTGAGAGCAAATTTCTTGTGTAAATGATTCGAAAGGTGCTGAAAGCGATTCAAATCAAGCAAACAAAGAATCCAGTCGATGAGCTGAAATATTCCTCGTATTCAACTGTCTACAATCGGTGCGGCAGGAATGGCTCGTTATCCCGTTGGAACACACATTTGCCTCCTTGAAATACCGATGTATTTCAAAAAAGTGCACTTGGACACATGACCAGTTACATCAAGGACTCATTGATCTGTGTTTGGAGTCCCAAACTGTCCCTCGATAACATACAGTATTTAGACACTTTCATTGTTTGTCTGTCTGTGTGTGGCTGTGATATCAAAGTGTCTGATCATCGTCCATCCAACCGGAGTAGCTGGAACTGGAACTTTGTCGATACTCCTGTTCTAGACTCATTTGCCAGTTTCTCATTAAAATTTTCTCTAGGCAGTGGATTAAAAGAGTTAAATTATGATTGTTGATATACTAATAATTTTTTTTTGATCCGAAAATCAAGAAGGGTGTATTTGTGTATCCTCCATCGAGAGGATTCATGCAAGAAAAACAGGTAAGTGAAGCAGAAAAAAGCAGCATGATAATAATTCTGAGTTAATTTACGGAAATCATAGGTTGTAGTATTTCTAGGACAGCAACCTCGGAGCTGTCAGTGACGAGCATGGTAAAAAGATTTCAACAATGGAAAAGTTTCTTGGCTGATTATTACTGGATAATTAAGAGAGAGATTCATTGCCAAAAGTTGACAGATACTCATCCAGTTACATTATAGATAAGGCAGAATCCATTTTATACTACAATATATGTACTGAATTGTCCCAAATTGTAACCATGTGTATTTTGCCTGCTGGGAAAAAAATGTAAAGCATATATGAATTCAGCACAAAAAAATCATCTTGGTTTCAGTATACTAGTCTTCTTGTAACAAACTAAAGCATTATTTTGTTCTCCAGTATTACTGGAAACTGTAGAAAGTGAACCAAATTGTATGTTCTCCTACCTTGTCATTATATTCTGGCTTAGATGCTAGTAAACCAAAACTGATAATGGTTCCTAAAGAATAGTGAGGAACTTATTCTATTAGTGATAGAAGAAATTTTCTTCAGTGAACTATATATGGAACTATTCGGGAAGTGTTTAAATATTAATCAATTCAGCAAACTTAATGGGTCGTGCAAAGAACATTTTTCAATGTTGAAATAAGAATTTTTCAGTGAACTTTAAATAGAATTATTTGAGAAGTGTTAAGTCTTCAATTTATATTGACTATTGAATGAAATTATTGAATCATTCATTTTGTTAGTGCTATTCATATCTGTGTGATTAAATGTCCTTTACAGAATTCACGAATCTTGTTATCTTCATTATATATACGCTTCAGAAAAATAAACAAGACTGAACTTTATTTTTAGTCGTATGTGATAGGACTATTGCTCAAACTCAATAATTATTATCAAAATTTAATTCGATTAAACGATGTTTATATAAAAGATTCTCACTCTGCTGAATAGGATATAAATACATTAGTTAATAAATAATAATAACTTTTCAACATCTTGTAACAAAACTAAAGCACTATTTTGTTCTCCAGTATTACTGGAAACTGTAGAGAGTGAATCAAATTGTATGTCCTCCTACCTTGTCATTATATTCTGGCTTAGATGCTAGTAAACCAAAACTGATAATGGTTCCTAAAGAATAGCCAATGTAAAAAACCTTCTTGTGTCCCGTTTTTTCCAAAACATAATCAATGAGAAGTGGGATATCATATTCTATTGCCTCCTGAAAGCTAATATCAGAAAAATTAATAATAAGTGAATGAAGAGTATTTACAAAGCAATATAAAATGGAAGTAGGTTTTTAATATCTTGGAATAGAAAGAACTGTAATAATGACGTACCAATAAATTTTTAGACTTGATAATTTTAATATTTTGTTTATAAAATATAATGAATATACACAAAAAATTATTGAATTCGACAAAATTACGTCAACACACATAATTAAAAATTAAAATTAAACAAATTAAAATATTTTAATCTTGGCGTCATTTTATCGAATTCAACTACTTTTACACAAGTTAAAAAATATTTTTAGTAAAGAAATATATCATTCATACTGTAATATCGTCACGGGCTTTGATTTCCTTTAAATTCTTTTTTTTTATTTATCTAATTAAGCTCTTAAATCACTTTTCTGTAATGTTGTACTGAAAGAATAGTCTTATACTGTAGGTATAAGACTTCAACAAGAACGGAATTGTAGAATATATAGAGGTAATTTGCTTAAAAAAAATCGTTACATAAAAATACATTATTACGTAAAAATTGAAGTAGTAATTGAATTAATACAAATTATAGAAGTAAAATCGTCCCAATTTTTACCTGAAATTCCAGTACTCTGGATTGGTGTAGTGGTATTTTGTATTTCGCTGAGAGTATCTCGTTCCTCTCAAATTCCCCAGCCATACATCGTAACCATGATTCGATAACAAAAGAGCTGAAATTGTAAAATAGTTTAGGTAAGTTTCAAGTGGGTTTTAATTCCAACTGTACTGAAAATAAGAAAATACATTACAGATAGATCCCGAATTAAGAAATTCGGACTTAAGTCCAAAATTTCAAAACAGAACAATTAAAAAAATATATATATTTTCAGCATTATTCTAATTTTTTGTATAGAGTATTTAGATGCATCTCTAAACATATGTTCAAAACAAAATACGTTTCTATGTATTTACTAACCACTGTCGTAGCTCTAGTTCTCTCTCCACTTTTTCAGAACTTGTTAAGCAATTACAGCAAGAAGAAAATGGCACTGGTGGTCAATTGCCCGCTCTCTGTTCTCTTAGCAACAGTTGTAACTTGTTTAATTATACAGCGATTGTAGCAAGTGTGTTCGTTTGAAAATATTTCCTCAATATAGTTTATTATTTATTTTATTATTTACCTATTTACTTAAAATAAATTAAATATTTACTTGTTCATCTCGTGACTTAAGTGATTTCCTTTTTTATTTTAGTTTACTTTATTCTATTATATTTTATCTTTTTTGCTGTTGGAACGGAACAGGTTCTTAAGTTCTGCACATTACAATGTAACAACAACTTTACAAATCAAATTTAAGTGCTCTTAATATAGCTTTGAATATTTTGTATACTCAAATTTCATGTAAAATTTAAATAAACTATAATTGCTTGATGAAATCAGTCATACTTTTGTTTATTCAATGTAGTTTATTTGTAGCAATTTGAAGAAATAAAAGATAAAAATATGCATATGTTATAATGAACCCTATTAAACATTACAGATACTGTATATATATATATATATATATATATATACACTTTTTGACAAAAAAAATTGAAGCTCTAGGAAGGAATTATCCAATGGAGAAAAAATTTGATGATTAGTTTACGTGTAAAAAAACCCCGAATAGATTAGAATTTCAGAACAATTCGATGATTTATTCGACAGAAACAGCTATATAAAGTGAGTAGGTCAGTGTTGTGTTGCTCTGGCCTGTATATAAGCTGTTTCCGACGTGGCATTTATTGATACAGTTGGCGGATGATGTTCTGCGGGATTTCTTGCCAAACGGCATCCAATTGGCGGTCTAATTCGTCGACATTCTGGGATGATTTCAGGTGATGCCTAATCACATCCCAAATTGCTCAATAGGAGAGAGATCTGGCGATCTGGCTGGCCAAGAAAATGACTCGGAACCACGATGGAAGGGCACTTGTGTGGCTGGACGTTTCTTGCTGAGCGATTAATCTGGTGGTGTAACAGTTGCTGTGACAATCGCTCTATCTTTCTGTTCTGTCGTCGCCCTAGGCCATTCGCTGCCCCATTCTTACTAAAATTTGCCTTTTTGGATCCATTCCTATCATCATCGTCTACTTGCCGCATCTTTCCGACCCAAATTGATCGGTTTATTCATCCAGCCTCATTTAGTCCAATAGCAATTCCGTTTCCATACTCCGTCGTATGGTAGTAGAGGGCGCGAATTCTGTTGCAGTGAAGATAGGAAAACGCAATCAAACTTGACGATTCGCTCTTTATATTCACTATCACGGTGAATATATCACGATGCTCAGTTCAAATGCTCTATAACTGCGGCTATTTATTCTTTGGTTGGGAATTTTTGATTATTTGCTATTCGGTCGAAAGGTTTTTGCATGGGAAGTTTTATTACTATCAGATCATTTTTTCGGGGTGCGTCGATTTTTTTTTTGTCAAAGCAAGTATGTATATAATAATGGAAAAAGTAACGTAATATAAAATGTAAAAGAATTACATAAACTTATTAACAAAATAAACCTCCCAATAACTTAAATCAGAAATTTATTTAATTTCTAAATTTCACATTTAATTTCTAAAAAGACTGAACTAATTATTTCTTATAATTATTTTATTTTTAAACTTTACTTAGATTTAAATAAAATCTTATCTCAATTTACTTAAAATCATTACAATCTTTTCAATTACATTGAAATACAAAAAAAAAAAATAAAATAAATATTAAATAAACGATAGCTTTTAAAAAAAAATAGAATGAATTTTGCTTAAGAAATTTTCGAGTTTTTTAATATATACATACATATATAGTTCTCTGCCAAGGGCAGGTCCTTCACTGCAAACCCAGCATTCTCCAATCTTTCCTATTTTCTGCCTTCCTCTTCGTCTCCACATAAGATCCATTTACCATAATGTTGTCGATCATCTTAAATCTTCTTCTGCCCCGAACTTTTTTACCGTTCACCATTCCTTCCAGTGCATCCTTCATTAGGGAGTTTCTTCTCAGCCATTGACCCAACCAGTTTCTTTTTCTCTTCCTGATCAGTTTCAGCATTATTCTTTCTTCACCCACTCTTTCTAGCACAGCTTCATTTCTTATTTTGTCTGTCCATTTCACATGCTCCATTCTTCTCCATATCCACATTTCAAATGCTTCTAGTCGTTTCTCTTCACTGCGTCGTAATGTCCATGTTTCTGCCTCATACAATGCCACACTCCACACAAAGCACTTCACTAGTCTCTTCCTTAGTTCTTTTTCCAGAGGTCCGCAGAAGATGCTCCTTTTCCTATTAAAAGCCTCCTTTGCTATTGCTATCCTCCTCTTGACTTCTTGGCAGCAGTTCATATCACCACTTATAGTACACCCTAAGTATTTAAAGTTGTTCACTTGTTCCAATGTCTCATTCCGAATACTTATGTTTATCTTCTTTGTCTTTCTTCCGATAACCATAGTCTTTGTCTTGTTTACATTTATCTTCATTCCATATTGTTCACAGCTGTCATTCAGCTGCAGTAGCATATCCCTTAGTATCATCTCCTCTTCTGCTAACAATGCCATATCATCAGCAAATCTTATGCACTTTATTCTTCTTCCTCCTACTATCACCCCTCCCATGTTCTGAAAACAATTCTTCACTAACTCCTCTAAGTAGATGTTGAACAGCGTAGGTGATAGAGGGCATCCTTGTCGCACCCCTCTCCCTATTCCACTTCCCTCTGACAATTTTTCTCCTATCCTGACTTTGACTCGTTGTTTCATATAAAGATTAGTTATTAGCCTTCTCTCTTTCCAATCGACATCAATTTTCTTCAAGATTTCCATAAGTTTATTCCAATAAGTTTATTTTAATATATTTTAAGTAATTATATGAATCCAATATTTTACAGACATTTTACACATTTACACATTTTATTTAATTCGGAAAGCAAATTTTAATGTACGAATTGGCGTTTATCAAATATTTATTGCCTCTAATAAGACCTATAAAGAACGTGGTTTTTCACTGCTATATTTCAAGCTGTCTTGACTGTAAGTTTTTATACACAAGGAAACAATGTGTCAAGTGTGTACATCTTTCGTATTTGTATTCTTCCATTCTAAAAGATTTAAATTTTTATTCTAAATTTGCAATCGAGTGAAATGTAGAGATATGTGCGAAACGTCAGTAAGACAATTAGTTGTATTTATATTTCTGCACATACAGGTTAGAGCTCAATGTTTTTCTTCAACAACGCCTTCACGACTTAACGATCTTTCTTCTTAAAAAAGATTGAGAATAGAATTTAAAGACACAGAATATTGAATCTTCTAGAAGTTTCAAAACGAAGTTCTTTTGCAAATTGCCTGTCGAACTCCATAGTTGATATTCAGAAGATGACCAAGAACAGATAAGTTTAAGGAGAAAAAAAGAAAACAGTAATACTGCACTATAGTTAGCTGATATGACAAACCTAATTTGATAGAAGTATTGCTGTTTAATTTCGAAATATATTATTAATTATATCGGTGCTTTTTTAATTTTTGTTTTTAATTTTATTTTAGTTTCCCTCTTTTCCGCTGCGCATGGGCGTATTTTAGTTTCAGATTTAGAAATTTTTCATTTATCGTGACTTGCTTTCGGATTACTCGGTCAGTAAATAAACGTGGTCTAAGTGGGTATTTTTTTTCTAATTACATTATCATCTTTTAATTAACATTAGGTTGTATTAGGTTAGGTTTATTCCCATCAAGGATGTTTTAATTGAAAAAAATAAAATAAAAATATACTTCTTGTCACTGAAACGACGTCGAGAGATCGAAAGGAGTTCCTTATTTAGTTTAAATAATAAAAAACTAAATTACAAATTAGAAAAAATAAAGATATTTTTAGGAATAAGATTTTTTAGGAATAAGAAATAATAAGGAATTTCTCCCTGACCAGAAGTCTAGTAAGGCACATGCACATCGAAAAATAATCGAAAGAAGTTTTTGCTCAGTTTTTTCGGTATCTAAATTTTCTTCATGTTTTCTAACATAAAAACTTGAATTAAAAAACTTCTATTACTTGAAAAACATCTTTATCTTCTACAATATTACGTCTTTTTTAATAAAAGACTTCTTCAGGAATTACAGTTTGTCTGTCTTCCTCCTCACAAACGTTAAGAAAACAACATTTAAAAAATAACAATAAATAATAAAACATACTTAGATTACATAGCATAAATTTGTTTAAAAAACGAATATAAATTGCTATTTACCAAAAATATTAAAATAATAATAATAATAAAGCCTTCTTAATAATTGAATAATATTTTTTTTTTAACTTAACATGAATAATTTATCGAATTACATTGGATTTAAAGGAAAAAGTCGACAGATCAGGAATCATCACACGGGCCAGCTGAAGTTAAGGATTAGTAAACAACAAACTATTACTAAAGGAGACTTAAGCTTTCTTGGAGATATTGCAGGAAGAAACCTTGTCGGATTACTAGCCAGGTAAGAATTTTTGAATAGTCCAAACTCTCGAACGCAGTCATGGCGTCCATTTTAGCGTCCATTTGAATTAGATTAAGGAATCCTAACCTAATTCATCCTCATTCCTTGAAGATGGAATGTACGACTGCGTTCGCAAGCTTGGACTATTCCAAAATTCTTATATGGTTGGTAATTCGAGAAGATTTCTTCAAACAATTACGAAATTCTATAAAGTTGTCTTACAGAAATTTCGAAGTTTTTACTCACCTAGGCTATTGTTGTTTAAATTTTGAACAAAGGCAATAGAGTTCTGTAAAAATCCATGAAAAAAAATGACTGGAATTCGAGATGAATTCGGAGATCCATTTATGGAATAGGGGATTCGATGTGTGACAGTGACAGCCCCATCTGGTGATGAGATATGATGCTCTTCAAAGGGATATCCATAAAACCGAACTAGTTCACCCTAAATAAAAAAAATATAAATATTAAAATTTAAATAACTATATTTTTTTATTAAGAATACATTTTTAAATTTATCGTATTATATATTTAAAACATTAATTTAATTTATAATAAAATTATAATAACAATTTATAATAAAAGTAATAAAATTTATGATAAAAAATAATAAAATTTTTGATAAAAAAAATTTATGAAATATTATTATGGCCACATGTTACTTTTTACACTAAAATTAAAATACTGGAATCTAAATAAAATAACATCATCCTATTAATAGGCAAAAGTTGTACGATCTTTGTAAATTTGTAGTTTTGTAAATTTGTAATTTGAAATAACCAATCACAGTGCATCGTTCGAACACGTCACACCAATGTTTAAAGATGGCGTCTCTACTATTTTCTCCACTTCACCACGACGAATCGCGATTACATAATTACTATCAGCGTATTGAGATTTTCATTCCCACATAAATGAAGTTTACACTGAAATGCATGAAGTTCATGCGTCAAAATTTATCAGAGAGTTTGTAAAAACCTCGGTTTTTACATAATTTCGGCTGTGAAGTCACTCGCTCACTAATTAACAAATAGGAGACAATGACGATGCACGTGCCGTCATTGTTGTCCAGACAGGATTATTGGTATTGGCTGTAGGACATTCGTTATTGTTATTGTTATTGTTGAAACTGGTAAATCAATTTTTTATTTTCTTTTATTTTAAAAAAATTTGGCTTAGTCATTGAAATTATACGTGGGCTGTTGCGGAAGTCATAGCTTTTAAAAAATGAGCTTAGAACATCTTTTTCAATCTTGTGTTTTTCAAAAATTTCAGAGTATTTCAAAAATGTGGCATTTGGTTTACTTCCGTTAATATTGCCTCAATTTCGATGAGCCTATTCTTTTCGGGGAGCAGATTACCATTATATTTCATAATGAGAAACCGCAGCATGGCTACTACGAAAGTGGTAAATCAATTTTTTATTTTTTTTATTTTATAATATTATTTTAACAAATAAGCCGAATTACATATGGACTGTTGTGGAAGTCATGGCTTCTAAAAAAATTAGCTTAGAACATATTTTTCAATCTTGTGTTTTTCAAAAATGGGGAATTTGTTTTACTTCCGTGAATATTTCACAGGCCGCAATTAGTTGTAAATAATTTACTCCTAGAAATCCTATTAATACAACAACACTCCTTTAATTCCTACAATATTTCGTCCTTCTTTGCGAAGGACTTCTTCAGGTGTTAACAGAGGACAAGAAACTATTCCTCTTCCTCTACATTTTTTTGGCGCAGCTTAGCCGCAGCTGCTTTTGCGCCATTAAACACCAACCAACCAACCAACCATCCTCTACATTTCATTAGGATTACAACATAAGAACTAAAAATAAAACATTTTCGTATAAAAGTTAACAATTGAAAACTATCGTATTCAGTAGCATAGTTATTAATAATGAACACATTAATAATAATAATGCTTCATAAATAACAATACTAACATTATTCGCATTACATTATATTTATAATGTAATATGATATATTAAAGATGCTTATAAAAAATAACATTGTGTAAAAATTATTATTTAATAAAATTTTGCAAAACTTTTATAATATAAATCTTGTTATTATTCATTCTTACCAAATCTTAATAATATTATTATTTTCCTCTGACTTTAAGTAAATACTAATCCTTCTCAAAATTGTCAAACTTTTGTAATAAAAGAATTGTACATATGACTTTTTAGAACTTCAAAGTGTAATGGACCACTTGAGGATAGGCGGGGCTTCGTAGTTCCAAAATATCCCACCAGTCTACTTTTTGGCTTGTGGGATAAACAATGCCATGTGCTTCATTTTAACCCTAGTAGATATAGAGGCTGAACTAAAAGATTTTATTTGAATGCAACGATTGTAAGCCTTCCAAAATTTTCAGATTGGATGTAGAGTCGATTATCGCCTATTGAAGACGACGATAGCAATATATTTTCAAAGAAGGATATAATTTAATGGACCACTTGAGGATAGGCGGGCCTTCGTAGTTACAACATATCCCACCAGGCTGCTGCTTCGCATGTGGGATAAACAAAGCCATGTGCTTTGTTTTAACTGGTGTTGATATAGAAGAAATATTATATTAAAGAAGGATATTCCAAGCGGTTTTACAGAATTATTACGATAAGGATCTGCGCAGTACTGAACCATCCGTCTCGAAATATCAAAAATCGACGATTGTTTAAGTAATTCACACAAGTTATATGTTTGTTTATTCCACAAGCTCTCGCCGCATGTGGGATACACGTCATACGTGACGTCGATTGGGGCGTAAACCTCAAGTGGTCCATTCTACATACATTGTCATTAATAACAAATACTGTGTCACCTGTCACAATTCCTTTAATTATTGCAAATGCATTATATTTAATTATAATTATAATTGTAACCCCTATTTACAATAAAATCCTTATTTTAATTACACTAGCATTATATTACAAAAATAACAATACAACGTATGTGTAAAAAAAAAAAATATTTCATGTAAATTTTCTATAATAATTAATATAAAAAATACCCTCATATCCTTATTTTTATTTTTATCTTGTTGATTTTTTATGATATTATTATTGTATTAATGTATTTATTCGTAATTTGTTGTTAAAATTTTCAGTATATGATATTGATATCACGTTTTTTAGATATTGGTATTGATATATGTATATCAATATGATATATTGGTATTGATATATGTATATCAATATGATATATTGGTATATATAAGTCTGAAATATGTTAACATGTTATATAATCTAGGTTTCTTGAATCATATACATAAAACTACTAGATCGGCTAAAACAAAAATTTCAGAATCAAAAACCTGCATAGACCATTGTTTTTCAAAAGCAGATTCTTTTAATATCAATGCTAACATTATTCAATGGGACATTTCGGACCATTACAGTATTTTGCTTGAAATTGAAAAGTTAGGATTACAAAAAAAAGAGGAAAGTATAAACAATGAGGAAAAAAAATAAAAATAGGTACTGAGTCTTTAAATAAAGAATTAATATTGTTAACAGATGAAATAAAAAGGAATAAAGAAGAAAATCCAAACAAAATTGTAAATAAATTAAACAAATTAATCAAAAAAGCAAAAATTAGTGTTAAAAAAAAAACAATCAAAGATGACAATAGAAGAGTCCAAAATGAAAAACAAAATCAGAATTATAAAAAAAATTGGATGAATGCTCAAATACTGAAACATATTGAAGAAAAAAATAACTTATACAAAAAATATACAAAAAATAAAATAAACGCAAAGTTAGAAAGAGAATATAAAAAAAAAGAAATTGGTTGAAAAATCAAATAAATAAACAAAAGAATAAATATTATAGGAAAATGATAAAAGACGATCCAAACGCTAATTCCAATGTTTGGAGGATTTTAAATAATAATATAATTGGAAAGCATAATAGTAATAAAACTTCAAATTATTCAAACTTATTAGAAAACTATAATATCAAAATATTATTTAATCACCTAAGTAAAAATTTTACTCAGAATATAACTGCTACAAATAACAAAAACAGTAGAATAACGAACGAAGTAAAACAGGTCTCTGAATTGAATTCTATGGCATTAACATTTCCAAATAAAAATGATTTAATAGAAATAATGAATAATCAAAAGACAAAATATTCCTTTGGACCAGTTTTAGTAAATACAATTCACATTAAAGAAATAAAGGAAAATCTTTCAATTTTGTTGGTTGAACTTTTTCAAAAAATTTATTATTCAGGTATTTATCCCAATTCATGGAAGATTTCTTATATAATTCCAATTTATAAGGGAGGAAATCAAAATGACTTAAACAATTATAGGCCAATTTCACTAATCTCTAATATATCAAAAATTCTTGAAAGCTATTTAACTAAAAAAATATATAACTACATAAGCCAAAAGAAACTCTTAAATAGCAATCAATATGCATACCAAAAAAATAAAAGCACTTTACATTTATTGAACACTGTTAATGAATATATAAATCAATCCTTAAACAATGGAAAAATTATATATGTTGCATTCATTGACTTTAGGAAGGCTTTTGATTCTATTGACCATAAGATTTTACTTCAAAAAATTAATCAAATGGGAATTAGGGGAAATGTGTATAAAATTATAGAAAACTACTTGAAAAAGAGGAAGTTTAAGATTAAAATTGAGAATAACATCAGTCGAATTTATAACTCGAGAAGAGGAATCCCCCAAGGGTCAAATTTAGGCTCTCTCTTATTTAACATCTATATTAATTCAATTAGCAACAACATTAACAATACTAGAATTTTTCTCTGTGCTGATGATGTTATTCTGATTACTACAGATGCAAGCCAAATTCAAGCACACAAAAATTTGCAAATAGACAATAATATAAGCAAATGGTCATCTTTAAATAGAATGAAAATAAATGGAGAAAATTATGGTAATTAAAAATAAGAACAAAATTTTAAACAATAATCTAATAATAAACTTACTTGAAATGGAATGTTCAAATATTAACCAAAGCAATAATGATGTCATGAACACATGTAATTGTAAAAAACTGGAAATAATCTCAACATATAAATACCTTGGAATATATATTGATAATAAATATAATTGGAATAGACAATATGAGTTTGTAATAGGGAAGTTGAACTCATATTCTTTTCTTTTCTATCATATCAAAAATGTTTTTCCATTTAAATAAAAACTTATAATTTACAAATCTCTTGTGGATTCTCTCTTAAATTACGGTCTGGAATGTTGGATCAATATTAATACACAACAAGTAGAAAATTTAATAAATTGACTATGAAAATATTCAATAATATATATATAGATTTTAAATATAAATCAAAAAAAGAACGAATAAGAATAAGAAAAAAATATGTAATATTAAAAATCAATGAAAAATTTATATACAAAATTTTGATAAAGAATTATTTTGAAGTAATAAGAGAAAGAAATTCTCAAGAAGAAGAAATAAATACTAGGTACAACTGGTATAAAATCTTTAAATTGGATAAAATTAAAAACAACTTTGGATACAGGTTAACAAATTACGTTAAATACAAAATTTTCAGTCAAATAAATATTAATCAAAATGAAACTCTAACATTTAAACAAATAAAACAGAAATTGATCTCTGATGTGGTGGATGGGTTAATTAAATATTAAGAATAAAATTAATACTAATTTTAAGTGAATAATTTATTTATTATCTTTAATTGATGATTTAACTTTTAGATCAATAGATCAAAATTCTCAGTCCTATACCACAGGTATACAGTTCATAAGTATACCTAATGGGACTGATAAACATTTAAAAAAAAAAGAAAAAAAAAATATCGCATTGAAAGTTGAAATGTTGTTGATACTTTTCCGCTATTTATTTTCCAAAATATTATTCTCTTTGAAAATGTAACAAAAATTAGTTAGGAAACATGTAAGAGTTAAATTTAATAAAAAAAATTTCCCATTGAAATATCTATTATGTATAAGAACCATGTAGACTGAAATTGTAAATTTATAATAACTTACTAACTAACTAAATAAATAAAAAAGATCATCGAAACATGTCATTTTTATGTTTTTATTATTAATTCTTAGTATGGTAATGGTCCACTACCTTGTTACGTTTAATATAATTTGGATTCTAAGAACGCAGACTATTTCTATAATAGTGAATTTTCATTTAAATTGACTTACAAGAAACTATTTGAAGAAATTTTCAAATATTTACAAAAAGAATCCTATTGAAATCAAATATATACTCCTGGACAAAAAAATTAGCGCACCAAGAAATAATTGCGGGATCGTAACGAAACTTGCAGTGAAGGTACATGTCGCGGAGATATGCAAATGATTAGAAATGCAGCGTGATTGCGCATTACGTATAGCCGGTAGAGGGCGTTGAACATCGTACTCTGTGGAGTATAAAACAGGTAACCAAAGCTTGTTTGAGTGTGCTGAATCATATACAAAGGAAGAGCTGAGGTAGACATGTCATTACGCCGTGTTCGAAGACAGTATACGCAGTTGTCGCAGTTTGAGAGACGGAGAATCGTCGGGATGATGGAAGTTGGGTGGTCAGCTAGGCGAGTAGCTCGTCAATTAGGCCGCTCTGATTGTGTTGTGAGGAGGTGTTGGGACCATTGCACCCGAGAGATGTCATGTACA
>JAFIDM010002131.1:104071393-104109820 GCA_023159025.1 Thereuonema tuberculata
AAATTGTCTAAAATTGACTTAAATGATTTACTTATTGTTTTTTAGATAATGAAAAATTAGTTCTGTTTGTATTCATCAAATCTTATAATTCCAAAATAAATGTAGCCGTTTCGTATATTTTCGTAACTTCACAAATTATTTTTTATTTATTTTTATTTATTTATTTCTAAATTTAAAATTACAGTCCTGCTAGGTTTTCAAAATGAAATCCTGTGATGCAGGTGCTGAAAGTATAAATAATTTATATTTGTAATTTAAAAAGTATTAATCATATAAAATCATATAAAAATTATATAATTACGCAATTATACGAATTATACTTAAATTAGATTCAATTATATAATTATATAAAAATCAATATATCACAGAAATATAAAAAGAAAATCAAATACAAAAAGAAAATTATTATAAATATCATTCATTACAATCAAATTTAAGGTTCCCAAATTATTTTTTACTTATTATTCTAATTACAATTTCTTTCTTTCAATGTTTATAATGTATAACATTACTATATAACATAATGTTCATACTGTATAACATTAAAAATTTCTAAATCTAATTGTGAAAATAAAACTTTAAATAACAATCTCTCATGCCAAAATTATTCAACTAAAAAATATATAAACAAATATCAATACACAAGACCAAAAACACACAAAATATAAATATAGTATATGTAATCAAAAAATACCTAAATATTCCAGATAATTTCGCCAAATATTATTTTTTTCAGTATTTGCCTTTTTAATATACTTATTTTATTAAATTTATTTTGTTTTAATTCATTTGTAATTTGCATAAAAATCTTTAATAGAATTCTATTTTTATTTCTTAATCCAAAGTTGTTCTTAGGATTTTCATAATATAAAATCTTTATTAATGTATTTCTAGTAATATTTTCTAAGTTATAATTTCTAATTTGATTTCTAATTTTATAAAAGTTATTTATTATTAAAGAATATAATATTTTTTCTTTTGGCATTAAAATTTTATATTTTATTCTTATCTGTATTTTTTCATTCTTTGTTAATATACAATAATCTTGTATTATGTAATTCATTATTTTATTTAATATTCTATTTATGTTATTAGTGTCTGTATTACCTAAATGTACCCAACAACATAATCCATAATTTATTAATGAATCTATAAATGATTTATATATTAACATCTTGTATCTTATAGAAAAGATACCCTTTATATGTTGAAACATATATATTAATGAATTAAGTTTATTTAATATATATAAATAATGTGTTTTCCAAGAGAATTGATCATTAATATATAAACCTAGATATCTAATTGTTTTAATAATTTCAATATTTTCACAATTACAACTTTGGAAGTTTATGTCATCATCGAATAAACAATTATAATCATGATATTTTATTACTGGATTTGTATGTAAAAATTTATTTTTTGTTTTCAATATCATTAGTTTTGTTTTTTCACTATTTATTTTCATTTTATTATTGTGTGTCCAAATAATTAATTTATTAAAGTCTTTTTGTATATTGTATTCTGCAGTTTCATAATTTTCATTTATATTTATCAATATGATGTCATCAGCATAAGCAAAAATTTTTGATGTTGATATTGTACTATATAATGTATTTAAGTATAAAATAAATAAAAGTGGTCCTAAGTTTGAACCTTGAGGAATTCCTGTTTTTAATTTATATGTTTTACCTAATTTTGAATTTAAATTAATTCTTATTTTTCTATTTTTTAAATAGTTTTTTAATATTTCTATCATATTGCCTCTTATTCCAATATGAAATAATTTTTCTATCAATATCTTATGATTAATACTATCAAATGCTTTCTCAAAATCTATAAAAATAATATATATATAATAACATCGTTATTATTATTAGAACATCGTTTTATGAAAAGTAGATTTTAATAATAAAGTAATAATATAATATTATAATAATTAAATGTAATAATAATAATAATAAAAGAATAATAAAATTTTAATGATAAAAATGGACGAAACGGCCGTTCCCGATTCCTTCCCGGTAATCGAACCAGAAAGGCAATTTGGTTAGATTTGTGCTGAATTTTATTTCTTGTTTTATTTAATTTGAATCATCTTACAGCACATTAAACTCCTTTAACTATTAAAAATGTGTGTACGAAATATTCATAAAAATAAAAGTATCGGCCATACATATATGACCAATGAAAAATATTTTAATATATTAAAATTTAGGAAGCACTATGGGTTTCGCCTTGGCCTGCAAGGCTTTGACAAATGACAGATGTACAAAGTAAGACATATTTAAGGACATTTCCACCAATCGACGAATCAGGAAGCACGTGGACCGAATGGAGCTACATCTGGATGTGGACTACTAGACATAGTCCCCGAAATGATAGTGAAGTCTCCATCATCTTCTTGTACATCTTCTTGTATATCTGTTGTATATATAGTTGTATATCTTGTAAAATTATATATCAATATGGATTCTCAAATAAAGACCAGGGATACTGATTAGATAAGTACAATTCGACTGATCTTTATACTGTTCTTTTCGCCATTTTTTTGTTTTCCTTTGCATCCGATGTTCGCTGGATGGTTCCAAGTGTCGTTTTGGGCCTTTCAACTATCCAGTTCTTTCCAGATCTTCAATTGAGAGTTAAAAACAATCCGAAAAATTTTAATTTCCAATGAATATCCTCTTAACTTTATTAAGAAGCATATTGCCAGAGTACTAACCAATATTTATAATGCAGCCATTTCTTCTAACCCAAAACCATTACAATACAATTCCTTTCCATCCGCAATCTTTGCCCGCTTTAAGAAAGATTTCAAACACTTAGGTATTGTCTTAACATCGAATTCGAGTAATAGATAAGCTTAGGAATTCAAACAGGGCTCCTGCACTCCTAAAGTCGTTGTTGCCGCCTTGCAATGTGTTGATAACTTAAGTTTGTTAATCAGTGAAACACGGTAAGCCGTTCCAGAATGTCTCAGCTGAACGTAATTTGGACACTATCTATCTTACTGCTTTGTGCTTCATGCAGGCTGGGCACCATATTGATTTCAACCATTCCCATATTATCGCAGAAAGGGACGATTTCCTCCGTAAATGAAAGGAGTCAATACATATAATTACTAATAGTTTCCGTTATAACGACTATATTTCTGTTAAATACTGTACATCAATATGGATTCTGAAAGAAAGACAGCGGCGACATTGATTTGAATTAGAGGTTCCACGTCCTATTAATCTTTCCTTTCCCCATTTTCTTTGTATGTCCATAGGTTTCCATTTGCACCCGATGTTCTATGTAGATGGTTCCATGAGCCGTTTTGGATAATTTGCATAGGGAAATTACGGATAGCCACGAAGATGGGTATCCTTCACTTCCGATTCGGGGACTCTATTTAGTGGTCCACACCCGGATTTCGTTCCATTCGGTCGACATGCTTCCTGATTCGTCGATTGGTGGAAAATGTCCTTTAAATATTTTTTATTTTGAAAATCTTTTGTTATTGTCAAAGTGTTGCTGGCCAAGACGAAACCGGTAGTGGCTCCTGTTAAAACTGTTCTAAATAGTCATGTGTATTTGGCGGATACTTTTACTTTTACTTTTAGATTTTAAGTTCTTTCAGGTATTTTCAATTTCCTATTAAGATTTTCTTTCTATGTGGTTTTTCATTCTGTAGTGTAAGCACTGGTATTTGTTTTAAGAAATAAGTTTAAAAAAATGGAGATTCTAATAACGACATCCTGAATTGTCATCATTTGATATCTGGGACAGTTGTTTCGTCTTTATTAGATCCCATTCGTCAGCACACAATGATAATTGAGAATTGTTTTGGAACTATCTTAGATTACCCCACGAACTAAACAAAATAAGAGATGAAAATATGTTTGCAATCAGTGCCAATTCTATGCTTTTCATCAACCGGGTATATCTGACTCAAAAGTCCTAATATGGTCCTAACAGCTCTCACAGATTCCCATTGATAACAATCCAAAAAGAGAAAGCAAAAATTTAAATTTTTTTCAAGCCATTCGTGTTTTACCAGTGTCCACAAATCTTCTACATTTTGAAAAAAAATTCGAATCAAGTCGTTTTATTATCTTGTTATTCTATAAACAACAATAGAAACTATCTTTGTGAAAATATCAATAACTTTTGCTGACGTACGAGTGACGTAATATCAACTGTTCTTGACGTACTTTGCTCATTGTTGTTCCATTTCATTGGTTTGTTGACACTATTCTATTTTCCACGGATTTTATTGTTCACTGACAATTTTTTTTAGAAATAAGTTACCCTGGAAAAATAAGGTAATCTATATATATAAAAGGCAAAATTCACTGACTGTCTGACTCACCGACTCACTCAACAACGCACAGCCAAAACCACTGAACCTTTATCAAAATCTAAAAGACCCCTATTCGACGAATTTTCGATATTGCGTCTTAGGGGGTGTAAACGAGGTTGAGGGAACAACTTTCTAGAAAGGAATACATATCTCGCAAAACGTTTGAGTTAGAAACACGAAATTTGACAAGAGTGTTCTTTGTCAAAATCAAAAAGACCCGTATTCGACGAATTTTCAATATTGGCATCTTAAGGGGTGTAAACAGAGGGAGGGGAAATACCATTCTTGAAAGTACCACAAATATATCTGGAAGAGAAAGCTTGAACTTCAAAAATATTGTTGTGCATAATAACCCCTGATATTAGCCTGGAGGCAAAAACAAGAACTACGGGTTGGAAACGAGAGGTAAGGGAATGGGCAAACATTGCTGAATGTTCGAGAGAGAGTACATAACTTAGATTAGTGTGTATATGTAGACTCTATAAGGTTGTTATACCTTTTACTTTAACTCGATTACTTAACTCTTATTGGATGTGAAGTTGACTCTGAATGATTTACAGACTAAAATTAACAGTTAAACATATGATTTAATTCCTTAAGCAATTAATGTATCAATACTAGGATATCTTCTACAATTTTCAATGCCTTAATGCATTCAATTCTTAACCAGCATAACAGTTTCTGCCACTCACTAAATATTTGACTTTCTTGAAAGTGTTCCTTAACATTTAGTTGAAATTAGCGATAAAATGGTTTTCACCCTGTATGAAAATGTCTTTAGTCATGCATGTAAATCTCGTATCGAATTTGTGTTCCTAACACTAAATTCTTAATCTTTGAATAATAAACTTCTCTTGCATTTACTTGTATCCTTGTCCTATTCTCAGTGTAATTGGCCTCTGTTATTACTTCATCTGTACGTCAATGAATGTGTGTAGGAAAAATAAAGGAAAGGTCAACTTACAGTTCTTTTCGCCGCAATCTTCCTAGAGCTGCTTTATGTACTGAATATGAATCCTTTTATTCAAGTACATGGTCGTTAACATTCATGAATAATCCCGGAATCGGAGATTTCTTCTTGCTTTTGTCTGGTAACCTTGGCAACGATGATTCAATGTGTCCTTATTGAATCAAATTTTTGATTTTTTTGAGTTTTTCTATAATCATTACACTTTAGATAGTTTCATGGCTTAGACTTTTTCTTTTTCCATTCCTTATCAACGGAAGTTAGCAAATCATAATACAAACACAAGGGACAACGCTTCATTTTTTGCAACAAACCTAAACAATGCCATCCTGCTTCATACGGTATATTATGTCATTTACATCATAGGGATTGTTTAATCGCATTTATTCACAAGTTTTGAATGCTATAGTACAACACTGAAGGATACTTCTACGAGGTTTTCGGAATGATATGGATTTGTAATGATTACATGAGTTTTATGAACTGGGGAAGATTTGAAGTGATGGGTGTGATGAAAGAACAGCGTGTGATCATGCTTGTTACGAGGTGATCAACAATTGTTTAAACCGGCACACGTCTTGAGCCTTCGCACACTCAAAAATGACTCAGAAATCCCTAATCAACAAGGTCTGACTGATTTCTTTAAAAATTTGTTGCGATGCTCATTAATGGTCAACCCCAAAATATAGAAATTCAGGGGCGTATATAAGGGAAGGGGCAGAGGGGGCTCGGCCCTCTCCCCCCCCGAAATAATGAAGATATGCCCTCCCAACGTTTTTTTTTGGTTGAACAGATAGGTTTCCATCGTTTTTTTTTTTTTTTTTGGTTGAACAGATAGGTTTCCATGGGGTGTCTACTTAATTATATTAATCTTGGGTATATTCTATATACACCACTGTAAAAATTGTTCCGATTATTTTTAGAATCATTTCCCTGCCTTCTCAAATTGACTCTGCAATTGCTAAATGTTAATTTTCTACCATGGAATGGATATCTGAGATTATCAAATTCAAGTATCAATCATTAGCAATTGAATTGTGTAAAATGAGCATAATTCTAACTGTAACTAACTCATTTGTAATTTAAAAAAATGTTTATCAGCGAACAATCGATGAAACTAATGTCAACAAACCAACAAAACGGAAGAACAATAAGGAAAGAATATCAAGAGCAGTTGGTATTACGTTATTCATACATAAGTTATTGACATTTTTACTAATATAGTTCCTATTGTTGTTTATAGAATACAGAGGTAATTTCATGTTTCTAACTTGAACAGAGATATGCGTAGCCTTCAAGAAACTTCAATTCCCCCCCCCCCCACCACCACCTTTTACACCCTTTAGGGGTGGTATTTTTAAAAATCCTTTCTTAATGACCGTCTACATCATAAGGGGAACCCATTCCAAAAATTACAAGTTCTTAGATTCAGTGGTTTTGGCTGTGCCTTGATGAGTAAGTCAATTTTGCTTTTCATAAATATAGATTACAGTATTTCTCAAGGATAATTTATTTTTACTCTAAAAAAAAAATTGTGTCAGTGAACAATAAAACCCGTGGAAAATAGACGTGTCAACAAAGCAACAACAATTGTCAGTGATCAATATAAACCGCGGCAAATAGACTAGTCAACAAAGCAATGAAACAGAAGAACAATAAGTAAAAAATTTTCAGAACAGTTGGTATTACGTCATTCACACGTGATTAAAAGTGATTGAAATTTTCACAAATATAGTTTCTATTGTTGTTTATGGAATATAGAGGTAAAAAAAATACTTGATTGAAAATTATTCTCAAAATATATCAAGATTTGTGGACACTGGTAAAACATGAATGGCTTGAAAAAAATTCAAATTTTTAAATTCTCTTTGAATTGTTATCAATGGGAATCTGTGAGAGCTGTTAGGACCATATTAGGACTTTTGAGTCAGATGTACCCTATTAATGAAAAGCATAGAATTGGCATTGATTGCAGGAATTTTTTACCTTTTTCCCCAATACACCTTTTTCATCATCTTTTGATCATCATCTTTTTTCATTATCTTTTCATTATCTCATATTCAATGGCTGTAAATTACCCTAGTAATAATAAATTACAGCTCGAACAATTTCTAATTTAAAAAATGATTTTTTTTTTTGTAAATTTAAAGAAATAAATTAGAGATTAACTAGATTTAGAAAGAAACCATTCTATTGTCTTAGATGTAACACTTGTTTTCAATTCGATTTAAATTCTTTAATTTTTGAAGACACAACGAGATCAAAACATCAACAGAGAATCAAAAAAACAAAAAAACAAAACAAAGCATTATTGTTCAATCACACATTAAGTACAAAAATTTAACTAATAGTTATTCAGGACAAAATATTTAAAGCAATCATTTTTTTTTTCTCGCTTTCTTTTTAAAATACGATTATTTCCGTATTTTTGGTTTTGAATCATACAATTGTACAATCATACAATTTACTTTTTGATGGGAAACCCAACCCCTAAAACCGAAAGTGAAAATATTTTAAGTAACACCTCAGTAAAACACTTTTATTAAAGGAAATGAAGTTAATGAAAAGGCCTGTATTTTTAATAACATTTTCGATTATTAAGCCTACGGTGCCTAGCATCGGCGATGGAAACGGATGAATTTTCTGTTTGAATCGTCGTATTTTCAAACTATATTCAGTTTGAAAATATGGATATTACCTGGGTTATTACCTGTTATAAGTTATTTAGTTACTGCTTACAGAGCTATGACTAAAGCAAGGGATAACTTGAATTTATTAAATAAATATGCAGTTACAAAGTAATAATTTTTGGATGTTTCATTTATGCGATTCGAAAAGAGTACCAACTTTGCGATTTTTTTTTCTAAGCTCAGGAGCAAAACACCATCTTGTTTTTTTTTTTATCAGTTACTTTTTCAGACTTGGGTTAAAATCTCAAATTTTTAAATGTTGTCCCACATGGCCATTTAAATTTTTTCCTAAATGCTTACATGCTTTCTATTACTACAAAACTGTTAGATCTAGACTAATTTCGTTGAAATTTTTGGATTCAGCATAAAAAAATACATGGGGAAAACAAATTTGGTTCCATTTGATTGATTAGGAGATGAAATATTCAAGAAAATACGTAAAAAAAAAGGGGGGGGGGAACACAAAAAAAAAACTTCAAAAATTCATATCTCGGCAATTATTTAATCAAAAAATCCCATATTTTGCAGAATGTGTTATCTTATGACCCTTTATATGCAAATAAATTTTCATAAAAAATCTGTGATGGTGTGGTGAACTCATCAGGTGATCTGACGTGGAATGACCCTGTACTGAATCCAGTTAATAAAGTGAAGATTGGACAGGAATATCAAGAAGATAGTAAGAACCTGTCGTTATTACATTCACTATAGACACTGAAAAACTGTTCAAATACCTGATAACGGGTTAGATATTCATAAGATAATGTATATAGATTTACTTTTTACTAATTTTTAAAAAAATTGTAAGTTCCATCCGTTTTGCCAAAGGAAAAGTAGGCTCTTAAAAGTTTTTTCTCGTTGACTTTGATATTAGGCTATGTTTCTAAGACTTCTAGGCTGAAAGTATTAGAAATGAAGAAATAACGGTTTAAGCAGGGTATCCGGCACAAGCCAATGAGATGCTTCGTAAGGATATCTTGTTTTGGTCCTTGTTTACAGTTGTTTCATCGCGGAGGCAAACATAAAGTGGTGTTGACATCATGTGGTTTGGTCGGCCATGTATGTTTACTTCATTTTCAAGCAGTGGGCAAAATAGTTAATGGCTCCCACAGGTTCTCTGTGGGTAAATGTGATTTCAATTACCTTCCATGGTTGAGACATGGATGTAAAATGTTGCTGAACGTCATCAACAGGTTTATTCTGTCAGGAAGAACCGTTTTTTCTGATTTTTGATGATCACACGGTTCGATCAACGATGATGAATAGGCCTAACAGAAAAGGATGTGCCTACCATTTCCATACTTCCCTGGTGGAATTCATGTGTCGTCACCAATTTCAATATAAGTTCAAGAATATGTTTGCATCCATTGAAACAGTGTATTCTCAACACACGGTCCACAAAGAAAGATAAGGTAAGCGAAATTATGTGTATTTGAGAGGTGGCTCCTTCTAGCAAGTCCGAAATTTTCAATATCTTCACCCCTTCTAGGAAATCTGCCATGTTGAATTTAGTCCTCGCACACTTGTGACATCACAAGTTGAGAAAAAAAGTTCGTTGAAGGCATGTGCCGGATTCTGATGTTTTACCGAAATAACAATGAATTACATGAGACCGTGTGTCAGTCACGTAGCCGAAGGAGGATCCGGGGGGGGGGGGGGTCCAAACCCTCCCTTTTAAGGGAAGAAAAAAAGAAAAGAATGTGTGTATGTTTAAGTTTGTATGTGTAATTGATGAAATTCAAAAAGCTTACTCTCGCCATCATTTGTAGTATTAAGATTATTTTACTTTTAAATTTTCGTTAAAGAAAGCAAAGTCATTTACAAAAATTTAATATAATAGACCCACTCCTTTAGCAAAATCTTAGCTACGTTTCTGCTTATGTTAAGAAATTTTCTTTTTTCTTTCACGCTTATTGGCGACCATTAACTTCTAATATCATGGAACTACTACTTCAATCATTAAAATCTCCTCGTTCAATAAAAGTTTGGTAACTGGTGATAATTAATAAACTTGAAGTAAATGTGCTGGAACGCCAGTTATCAAATGGTCTAAATCATTGATTTCCAAAATAATTTCTTTAATGTTGATAAAATCTCAACTAATGTTTATATAGGAATTATTAACTTATATTTATTATTTTGGTTTGGAAACAATTTACTCTAAGGGGATAGATATCAATATATAGTTAAATAGCATAAAAAAATATCTGGTTCCTAAAATAAGAACTGTAGAAAAATAACTTTTATAAAAATTACGATCAAAGTCATTGTTAGAAATGTAAAATCTGTAACGATATAAATTCTTTAATATACAAAAACTTCAAAACCATTATTACAAACTGAAGGGAGAACACTTCAATTTTACAAGAAACAATTACTTGTGTACCAGGATGTAAAAAGGTTATATTTTCGAGAATTTCAGTAATTTCACATTGTTCCTGATCGTCTTTCACTTTATGAACTGGGTTCTTCGATGTTTATAAAGCATTTTTCTCTGCTATTATGATGAAATTTGAAGAAAACTATTTGTTGTAGTATTTAGAAGCACTGCTTGTATTTCATCGCTGCATCTCATGATGAAATATCAAAAGATAAGTTCTTTATTTCAAGAAAACGTGTCTGTATTTTTTCTAATTACATTGAATGTACTATATTTAATACTATATGTAAATGGAGCAGATACTGGAACAACGGTAAAAGATTTTTTTTATTTGTAAAAATGAATAATTTTACAAAATTTTAATACAATTTTTCTGTCAAAAATTAAATGAAATAGAAATTTTTCTTAACAAGCCTGTTTCATTTTATGTGAAAATTTTTGAGAATCTTGGGCAACCGGATATCAGAAAAAATATCTATATTGTGTATTTGAAGTACAGATTGAACCTTTTTTTCAGTAAGTAAGAGCACAGTAAGATTCATTTCATTTCAGGATGAAATAATTCGAAGTAATGGGTATCCAGTTGAAGAACATATCACTACATCCAGCGATGGTTTCCAGATTGTCACCCATAGAATTCCTTCCGCACCATATGGGGTCCGTTATGATATTCAGATTCCTGTCCTCATTTTCCATCCACAGATGACGTCATCAGCTGTTTTTGTAGATAATACTAAAGAAAAAAGTCTAGGTAGATTATTTGAAGTCATTTGATTTTTTTTTTTTAGAATTAATTATAAATTTTGTTTTCTGTTTTTTGTTTGGAAAATATTTAAGAAATTCGAGAAACAAAGGTCGTTGTTGAATCCTCCTGCTTCGTATACGAAATCCATCCAATCCACTACTACTAGATCTTAAGCATATGGGAATGGTTTCCGTTTTAATATCCTAGTAGATAAAAACAAATTAATTAAATACATGTGTGTACATTTGTAAATGTGATTATGCATGCATGTGTGTGAGTAGTTTATATGTGCATACAAGTACTTCTGTTATGTATGTGTGCTTGTACAAAGGAAATAGTGAAAATTCTCTGCTGAGATATTCGTATATAAATAAAATGAATCTAAATAATTAAATAGAATTGTATAATGGCTTGAAACGAAAATTTATTATTTATTAACTAATTTAAATAAGGAATGAATAATTAATGATTAGACTATGTCATCAAAGTAAAGGAATAAAATGACGAACGCAGCCTCGCTTTAAAAAAAAGAGAGTCGGAAGAGTCTAAGCAGTCGGAACTGAGAGACTAAGAAATCAGAAGGGCAGAACGAACTCAGTCTGGAGCTGGAGCTCGCATCTTGTTCGGATCTCGTTCTCGTTCTCGAGCTGAGACGGAGTGAGAATAAGTTTTGCAACTGAGAAGAACGGCAGCAGAAATTCTTGGAGCAAAAGGCATCACGGTAATAGATGCATTTGCCGAAGTGAAGCAAGTCACCTGAGAGCCTAGTCGGTTGATGAAAAGAAAGTCAAGCGAAGTGGCGAATCCTCTCAAAGAAGCAAGTCTGAGAAGTACCGAACTAACTAGGTGATGTGTCAAAGGACAGAACCAAGTTATCTGCGTGAATATTGAACAGCCGAAGTTTGTTACGAATATTCAGAGACGAACGGTTGTATTATCAAAGTGTGTGATGTTAAGAAGAGACTATTTAACTTATATTAAATGAAAGGAACCTTAAAATTGCTCATTATATTAACTGAGTGAATTTTATTCATACAGAAATTTTAATAAATATTTTTATTAAAATAAAAGCCTCAAATTATTTTGTGTCTTTGTGTCTTGAAAAAGAAATTACAACATCTTTACATTCTCGACAAAAAAATAGCCAAACAATTAGTGAACAGCTTTTAGATAAAAAAACTTAAAAGTCTTTATGTACACTTTACGATGTTTGCAACATTAAGTACACGGGTGACAAAATTTCCGATATTTTTCCCTTTAATTTTAAGAATTTTCAAATAATTACTTAGCTTAATGAGTTAAACTGGTTCACTTTTTAAGTCAATATGGTTTCTTCCAATGAAATTAACTCCTCATTTTATTGCTTTACAATAATTCTGCTCTTAAAAATTTTAAGTAAAGGAATTTATAGATTTCTTCTACAGTGTTTTTATTTTTTGTTTTGTACTTTTCAATTTATTTATTAAGCCTCCCTTAATTCTAGTAAATTTGTTTCAATACCATATCATCCTGCAATTTTTCCTTTTAAGAAATTGTTGTATAATTATGGTTTAATTCTGACATCATCTATTACCTTTCTGAGTTATATTGACGCAAATACTAAGGGTGGTTCACAGGATAATCGGGGGGGGGGGACTGTCTACGGTTGCAGTATATTGGGGAAACCAGACAATAAGCGTCAATAAGCGGATAGCCAGCAGGTTATTTATTCAGAATAGATTTATATTACTAACGGCGGGGTATATGAATGAAACGGGGCACTTGTTAGATTTTTAGCAACTCATTATTTTATGTTATGAGAATAATGAAATGTTAAGAAATGTAGAGAGTCATGCTTTATTTTAAATGATCCGACATGTTATCAATTGAAACTATTGGTCTTTACGGGATTCACTACAGGGTAAACAGTTCTGCTAATTGAATAATGACACTCTTATTTTTTTTTGTCGTATTTTATATCAAATTTCTGTGATGATATGTGGGTGGGGTTTCGTTTCTTTTTCTTTCTCTTTTTCCTAAAAAAAAAAAAGTATGTGTGCGCGCGCGCTTGTTTTTCTCTCTTACATATCTAACATTGAGAATACTGCTTTGATCTGGATTAAAATGTTTTCTTGTTGTTGTCGTGAACTATTGGATGTGCTTGCTGTAATGAGATGTTCTCTGTTCAACCTTCTTGACGAATGGTCGATTCCACTCTTAATGAGCAATGGACTAATTTCCTATCACACATGATTATGAACAGTTTCTCTTGATTTGATTATTAAAATTCCATTTTTTTATAAACCTGTCAAGGTTCTGCGGGGCAGAGCAATACGTTGTACTTTTAACATTTTAATATATTTTTTTTAAAATTAAGTCTATTGTGTGTTGGCCTTTAATTTTTAAATCTACTTTTCAATTTCTTTGAAGTCCGAAAACTTTAGGTCTTAAGTAACAGAAGAAGGTTTTCAAACAAGTAAAAATTCAATGTTCGGAAATTTTGAAGCGATTCAGTTATCCTTGGAATATTTTTAAGTCTATATTAAATGTGAAACGTAAAACATTACAAAAATATTAATTAAAAAGCAACGGTTTTGTACAAATTCAAACAGTAGTCTATTTGTACTATATAATAATCTTTTGAAGTATTTATTGGAATTCAAGCTTAAACTTAAAGTCTAATTCTTTTCCATTTTAAAGCATTCATATTAGCTGACCAAGGATATGATGTTTGGCTGACCAATGTCAGAGGAAATCGTTATTCTAAAAAGAATCAACTTTATTCTACTAGTAGTAGCGAATACTGGGATTTTAGGTATGTACTTATTAGGGATTTATAACTACAAAAACAACAACAACAAAAAACCCACAAACATTTTTTAAATTTGAATTTTTAGCCTTCTTTCCTAGAATGTAAGGCTCAGTAGATCTTTCAGTCTGTGTTTTTACGTTCCCTATAACTTTTGAGTTGCTGGATGCATCTTCTTACTGTACATATTTAAGACCTAGACAATAACTTTTAGGTTATCGTCTGTAGATCTTCGGTTTGAAATATTTTCTAAGGTGTGTCTTTGACGAGAAATTACCATAAGAAGGCAACAAAAAATTCCCATTGGAAACTGTGAAAACCCAGAACAATCAGATTCGAATCTTATTACTAATATTTGATCTTAAACAAGAAATCCCAGTAATTAATCCATTAATTAGCGCATGGTTTGATGTGGTTTAAATCAATCCGACTTAAGTAAATACAGTAATACGGATTTTTTTTCCAGAAATGGAAACTTTGAATATATTAGTCAGTAGATATTCTAATTTCAAGATAAATGTAGGATTTTTCGTTTGTGTCATTTTACAAGTTTAAAAAACGAATTATTTTTAATAGAAGTAAGTTTAAGTTCTTGTTTTCAATTTTTATAATTCAAAGTTTATTTTTGTTTTTTTCATTCTTTTTGTAAGTGTGGAATATAATTCTGTTAGAAATATATATTTCCCATCAATAGGTTTTGAGGCTCAGTATTATCTTGCGTTCTTGAGACTCTGTGGTTATTATAGGCCTAATTTACAAAATAACTTTCAATTGATTTTGTTTGTTTATATTTTTTTATATGACCCTTTTTTTTTGGTCTGTAGAAATAAGATGTTGTTTTACAGCTGTATCTATGTTCTGCTTTTGAAGTTTTGATAGCTTCTTAGAATAAGTTTGATTTTTAAGGTTAATTTAAAACTTATAATCAATATAAGAGAAAGAAGAGTATCTTCTACATTATTATAAAATACTGAAAAGGAACAGAAAATAAATATTCAGGAAAAATTAAAAAAAAAAATAAAAGTCCAAGATTTTTGTTAGTGCGACATTCAAGTTCAGCAAAAAAAATGTCATTATTTTATATATTACTAATTTCTATCCAGTATTTTCTATATTGAACACAACTCATCCCAATTTAAAATTTAATATTTTAGTTGTGTACATTCATTCTTCTATTGTACTTTTATTATAAATGGTGAGACAATAACTTAACTGCAGATAACGTTTTTTGTTTAAACCAATAAAGGCTGTAGTAATACGTTTTTTCGGCACCTCTTATTTTTCAACATGATATTCTCAGCTTTTCTACTCCATAATTGTGCTAGATGTTTGGGGGGTAGATTATTGGGGTAGATTCCTATTTGATTTATTGATGTTGAGATCAACGCATTTAAGAAAAGAGAGAAAAATAAAGAATAACCCAAGTCTGAACAGGAAATGAACTTACTCTTGGAAATACATAATAGTTCTGAGATGATAGAAAAACCTTTTCATTGTATAAGATTTACAAAAGAGGTTTGATTCCAAAAATAAAAGGATTAATATTTATAGGAAAGTGATTTATTTTTGTACCATTTTCTTTAATTAAAATGTAAGAATATTTATTTAACAATTTTTTTCCTAAGTTATCAGGAGTCAGCTCTGTTCGATGTCCCACCCTTAATTGATTATATTCTTACGACGACAAAACATCAGAAATTATTCTATATTGGTTATTCTATGGGAGCAACTATTGGGTTTTTCTTATTATCTGCTCTTCCAGAATACAATCAAAAAGTAGGTTATCTTTTTTAATCAATCGTTAATGCTATTTAATAAAATCCGTATATTGTATAATTTGTATACTGTGTATATAAAGTAAATTTTAAATTTTATTTTTAACTTGTGTTTCATTGATTCCTACAAAATGTTCTTTGACATTTTTTTGTAAATTAAGAATGGCACTCAGGGATGCCCTCAGAAAGCTTCGGAAAGGCGAGGGACATATATTTTAACACTGTACTTTACACTGTCAAATCACATAAAATAAGTTCTTATTTATTATATAAAGTTAACTGAAATTTACCATTTTTAGTATCTATTAGTCCTCCTACAAATAAAATTACATACACCGGGTGATTCATAAGTACTGAAAAGTACTGGTAGTTTTCACGGTCCCATTTCTTTTAAACTACAGCTAATAAAAATCTGAAACTTTTTATATAAAATCGTCAAACATATCTGATTTATATTTTCATGTTATTATTTATTCATTATTATTGAAATTTATTTTATTTACGTTGAAACACCCCCAATACATTGAAATTATTATCCAAAAAAAATTATTTGACTGTCTCGATATTATTCGACATTGGAATTAATGACAAAAGTGTTTAGATTAAATTCTCCTAATTAGGTTTCTGTATCATTTGAATATTGGATCCAGACTTTTATAGTTTAAACAACATCACAACAGTTATTTAAATATACGATATATCGGGGGTGTCTGAACGCAAATAAAATGAATTTCAATAAAATAAATAAATAATAACATGAAAATATAAGTCTTCTATGTTCGACGATTTTATATAAAAAGTTTCAGGTTTTTATGAGCAGTAGTTTAAAGATGTGGGGCGGGGAAAACCACCAGTACTTTCCAGTATTTTATGAATCACCCGGTATTACATTAAAATTATTTAAAATCATTCAAAGGGCCAAGTGGCCACATGTGAGGACGCCTATGACTCGATTGGTTTTTAGAAAGTTTTTAATGAAATATTAACCTATTTAGAAAGTAAAGGCCTCCTACAAAAGATCTTTCAGGTCGACGTGCTCGGCAGTCATGCCACCCACTTTCAATTAATCTAATCTAAAGGCCTCCTGACAGATTATCAAACCTTACTTACGAGAAAAGTACAAGTTTTTATTAAAATTATCTCTTTTGCAACCCATGAAGTTTCTGTAAAACTTTCTTAGAATTAACATTCGTCTGTTTTTCTGAATCGATACTGTACGAATCATTATGATTTTGTGGGTTAAAGATATAAGAAAATAAAAATTACATTAAGATAAGAATTATCTTGAATATTGACAAAAAACATGTATGCAAATATATATAAAAAATGTATATAATAATATAATAATATTCAAATGTTGAAACATCTACATTAAGTTTAAAAGTCGATTACAAATATTAATCCTTTTATCAAGGTGTATGTTAAAAAAACATTTTTAAAATGTTTTAAAAATTTATAAATAACTTAAAATGTTATAAAAAACTTTTTTGACAAGTTATATCTTGTAAAGACATATGGAATATTATAAAAAATAAAAAAGAACCACCACCCAAGATAAATCAATTGACAGTTTTCATAGAACACAAAACCAAGTGACCTCGTATAATTACAATTTACCAAACGCTTATATTGTTAAGAGACACCACTATTGATTGATGCACAAAACTCATTTATTCAAGTCATTGTCATTCAAGGATCAAACACAATTTCGATCACGGCTTCCTGGTACATCATTGGAATAGCATTGGACTTAAAAGTGGAGTTGCATTCCCAGTCGAAACGATGCCCGCATTGAGTTCATTTAATGTCTAGACCTCCATTTAGCAAATTCGAGCGACTCTGAGTAACCTTGAACCAAATGTGACAGCATTGTTACAAGGATATTATATTCGTTCTCGGCATAATCGATTCTGTAAGGGACTGTGCATGCGACTGATGCTGCCAGTGGCGGTAATTTCAAGAAACTTTTTTAGGATCACATTGAAATTTAGTGACTACACACGTGCCCCCGAGAAATCTAAAAAAAATTGCTGCATTGGTGGATACAAGAGTATGCGTAGAAAATATTCACTTTTTCCATGAAAACACAATGAACAATAGAGAAAGAAACAGTGGCAACGCGACGAACAAGTTTGTTTTGAAATGTCGAGATTTTGAAGTAAAAATTAAAAAGGATAATTTCATATGATTCGCTATCTCTACGTAAATTAATCTAATCCCTCTCACTTGCAATACATCATATTGTAAATTAGTATTCATGATTAAAAGAATTACTTAGCATTAATTACTGTTCGAAAGTCAAATATACAAATAAGATATTAAAATGAGATAATCTATTAACAATTTATAGCGGTGTTTAGAAGGATGGTTCTTGAAAACGTCGTGAAAGGAATGAATGTAAATTACAAAAGCTGTTTAGGTTAACGTAGTTTGTAGCAAATGGAAAAAAAAATGATTCGTTACGCTTTTCGTTATCCTAAAAATCTTAGTTTTGTTTTCCGTTTGATGTTATAACGAAATACATAATGCATTTATAAATTAAACATAATTTATTTATGATTTGTAGTAATATTATTATTGTTATCAATTAATGAATTAATTAATTTTTATCGTTTATTTTGTAGTTGCATGCCTTCCTAGCAGTTGCACCTATAGTTTTTATTGATAATATGTTTAATATGTTCCAGATGATCATTTTAAAAACTATTACAAGTACCTCACTGGTAATTATAAAAATTTTAGGAATTTAATTTTTAATTAACAGGCAGAATTATTTTACTTGGAATTAATTTTATTAAATAAAAAAATGAATATATTTTTAATACATTTCTATTAATTTTTTTAAAGTATTTTTTTTTATGTTTTCGAAAAGAAAAAGAAAATTAATATATTTCTGATTGAGGGTGTCCCAGATCATAGTATAGGTAAATCTAAGAAAACGTGTCCTATTCCTATCGGTTTGTATGTACAGTTACCATATTATTGATAAAAAAAGATATTAATTACTATATCTAATGGTTATTGTTCAGCTGATTTTCTAACAAATCTTCAAAAATTCCACCGTCAACATTAATGGACTTTGTTTCGGACTACGGTGCATTATTGCGGACCGAAGGACAATATTGCTCGCCAAATTCAAAATACTGTAGCCTATATTTAAATAGCTGTACGTCGGAAACCATTCGAACTAGGACATAGGTACAACTTTTTCCTTACGATGACCAATCCTATGACCTCCAGAATTTTGACCTTTCCTCTTGTGACGCATTGTAGAATATCTAAATATTATATTCATGGTGACCCTAATGAAAGCGGAAATGTTGAGAGCCCTGAAGCGAAATATATAGCGGACGAAATTCAACCAAATTTGGTACAAATACTCTCTGGAACATGGGATTTCATTTTAATAATAATAAAAAAATTGTATAAAATTTTGCCACCAAGCGAAACTTGATTTTGGATTATTGAGAGAGTAATGGCTAGAACAAATGCAACAAATGATTTTCGTGGTCGTGTAAGTGATATGTTCAATATGTTCTCCGTTCAGAAGATTCTATGACATTCTATAAATATTTTAAAGGCATTCTGTGAACGACGTTTTCTACAGTTGAACTCAACAAATCTATTGATTTGCTCAGTTGATGTAGTATTCTGTCTTTCAAGATTACTAAATCAGGAACATGTCCTTGATACAACAGGCTTTTGAGATGGCCCCACAATCAAAGGTTACAGAGCTTGAAATCAGGCGAACGAGATGGCCATGACGTGCAAACTGCAAACTAATTATGCATGAAAAATGCACTAAAAAGTACGGGCAGATGATAAACAATGCAGTGAAACCACGCCATTGTGTGTTTTGGTAAATGTAAAGGGGTCTTATGGAACATATGGGCTTATTCGTAGCCCAAACTCGGAGTTGTGTGTTAATACTGTCGTTCAGATAAAAATATACCACATACAAGGTCTTCCAAGACCACGTCTCCTTCATCCACCTCCATTCGATTTAAGAATGTCAGGCAACCTGCAGTCGGGTTTCCACATCAACATGAAGCAAAGCTTGAGTCTGGGGAGATCTCGTAGAGGAAAACTTTCAGCATTTGAGTAGAATTTTCATGTAGTTGAGTAAAGCATATCTAGTTGTCTTGATATTGCACCAACACTGCTGGACCTTTGTGAGTTATTCATTCGGTGTTCCATGACGGAATTTGTAACTTCTTCAAAGTAAAATCATGTTTCTAACATTAGTTATTATCATTGAGCCTTTTTTCCTAAGCTTCAACTACTGAAATTCTTGAAGCGCGGCATTAATTTTACCGCTTGACTAGCAACTACAGTGAAACTTGACTAGCAACGAACACTCAGGTAAGATGAAAACCATAGTAGTTCAGTCTTATCAGAAAGATGCGAATCAGTTCCCGTCTTCTTATATCCACCAACTCATCAATAGCAATACTGAGATTAGGCAAATTTCATGAGCTTCTAGCGCCGAATTTCTCCCATTGGAACGACTTTACATAATTTTCCTTAATTTCACTGTTTTAGTAAGCTCATACGACATATAAAGAAAACAAAATTAAATACAATAACGGCCCTTCATATTAAAAAACTATTTATGTTTTTTTAATATAAAAGAATAAAATAAAGAATAAAGAGGTCAATCAATTAATCCCCGCTAGCTATCGCTTGATTTACAAAGGATTAATAGTTAAACAGAAATTACATCTATTGTTATTCTTTATTTATGTTTGACTGTTTTAGTAAAAAAAAAAATAAATAACCAGTGAAATTACTCAAAATTATTGAAAAACGTCGTTCATAGAAAGCAGTTCTTAGAACATCTGAACACATTGAGTCACATCTGTAACTTCTGCGAATATTAGAATGAATTTGCAGTGTTTCTTCTAGCCATTACTTTTTCAAACCAAGTACTTCTAGAGCTGAATTTGCCCGGTGGCAAAAGTTTGTACTAGATTTTTGTAACTTTTTTTTTATTTCTTTTAATAAATCCAAAAACTGTATTTTGGAAAATATTTACATCTGGTTCGGTTGAATTATATCCATGGCATGTTTCGTTATAAGACTCTGAGCACCTCCTTTTTAATTATGGCCTCTTTAATATATGCGTATTATAAACCCATTTCTATCATATTACATTTTATTACATTTATAATTTATATAATATTAGAATTTAGGTTGAATAATGCCCTTTAGAATCTTACTTAAAATCTCAATACATCTAGTTAAATATAAATGTCGAAATATAATGAATAAAAATTAAGATCATATAGAAAAATCATAGATAGAATATACATTACACCGTATATTACACAAATTATTAGCGTCCTATACAGATTTTAAAAAAATCCATTCTGTTGTTTATTGTATTATTTATAAACGTAATTATATTAAGGAGATATTTGCCTTTTTTATTTTACTAGTTGCGACCCGTGAAATATTCACGGATGTAAAACAAATTCCACATTTTTGAAAAACACAAGATTGAAAAATATGTTCTAAGTTAATTTTTTTAGAAGCCATGACTTCCACAACAGCCCATATGTAATTTGAATATCGGCTTATTTGTTAAAATAATATTATAATATTGTTAAAATAAAAAAAAAATAAAAAATTGATTTACCACTTTCGTAGTAGCGGTTTCTCATTATGAAATACAATGGCAACCTTCTGCCCAAAAAGAATAGGTTCGTCGAAATTGAGGCAATTTTAACGGAAATAAAACGAATACCACATTATAAATGGGCATACCGTATTTCTTCTTTATCTCACTCCTTCTGGATATATTATTAATCATCATCATCTTCTCTATATCACAAAATAAATGTAAAATTTAAAATTAATTAAAAATACATTTATTTACAAAGTGAATTTTCGAAGAGACATTTCTTCTCTTCTTCTTCAGCTATAATTCATAACAAATATGGGAAGTGAAATCGTGATAGTTATAACATTGCATTGTAGTAACTATCAGTTTAACAATTCATCTCATCTATTCTTACCTTACTATTACATCGAGATTGTCTAATTAAATCCCTAGCCAAGTTTTCAATAACATCACTAACCTCAACACCATTGTTTCTATTTATATTTCTATCTTTAGTATGTCGTATGTATAAACTTTCAATTGTTTTTCTTATTTTACAAAATTTCTCAATACATAAAATTTTAATTTCTTCATTAATGCAATGGGCTTTCCTGGAACAATGTTCTGCCATTTCTGATTTATCAAACAGTTTGTTTCTAATGTAGTATCCACGTTTTTGAAATATCCTGAAATTTTTGAAAAACACAAGATTGAAAAAGATGTCCTAAGCTCATTTTTTAAAAGCCATGACTTCCGCAACAGCCCACATATAATTTGAATGACTAAGCCAAATTTTATTAAAATAAAAGGAAATAAAAAATTGATTTACCAGTTTCAGCAATAATCATAACATTCAATAATGAATGTCCAACAGCCAATACCAATAATCCTGTCTGGGCAACAATGAGGGCACGTGCAACGTCATTATTCCCTATTTCGTTGATTATTGAGAGAGTGGCGACACAGCCGAAATTATGTAAAAACCAAGGTTTTACAAACTCTCTGATAAATTTTGACGCATGAACTTCATGCATTTCAGTGTAAACTTCATTTATATGGGAAAGAAAATCTCAATACGGTGATAATAATTGTGTAATTGCGATTCGTTGTGGTGAAGTGGAGAAAATAGTAGAGACGCCATCTTTATACATGGGCGTGACGTCATGCCTGACGTTTTCCAACGCTGCCCTGTGATTGGTCATTTCAAATTATAAATTTACAAAACTCCAAATTTACAAAGATCGTACAACTTTCGCCTATTAATAGGATGATTCAATTTGTGAGGACACTTTTTATTGTACTGTCTATTCCTTTTTTTGTAACTAAAGTTGTACATAGTTTAAGTTGAAATTCAAAAGGTTCTAAAGTACAAAAAAAATAAAGAAATATGTAACTTGAAACCTACTTTCCTTAACAAAATAGATACCTTTCTTTTTGTAAAAAAAGAAAAAAAAACCCTCAATATTTCGGCAATTTCTGTCACTCGCTTATTATTGCTCACCAAGAATACACACATACACAATGTTTTCTATATATTATGTTGTAGATAATTAATTGAAAATGCAAATTCAGAAAGAAAGAGTTGTTAGTAATTTATTTTGATTTTTTTTTCAGAATATTTGGCCTTTCAATAGGTTATTGAATTCTGTTAATCTGGGTCCATTTAATCTGGCCTTAAAACCATTCTGTGGGATGCCAATACTTTGGAGATATTGCTTAAAAGTTTCAGGAAGTCTATCAGGAGATGGAACTAACAATGTCGATGGCGTAAGATATATCATATGCAGTTATATATTTTATTTTTAAAAACTGTGTCTATTTATGGTAAGATTTGTGAGAGTCTATCCTAAAATTTGTACGCCCAGTGGTAAAACTCTTGCCTGTGGGTTGGGAAAGGCGGGATCAATTCCCGACCTCTGATGTACGCTAAATTCTACTCCAGACGGGTCCTGGAGTTCTTCCAGTCATTTGTAGAATGGTACCAGGTTACTTAGCCGGGGGTATAGGCGGGCAAGCGTTGGGCTGACCACCGGCCTCATCTAAAACCCGGTTCAAGAAACATTATCTCCAGCGTTCCATGGGCCATCGGATACATCTACCTATCTATCTCTGATAAGATCTAAGATAAATTACCGAAAATTATAATATCAACAACTATTTTATTACCGTTGTCATTTACTATTAAAAAAATACGGTGGAAATTACATTAGAAATTCGTATTTGAGTCAAAAGAATGGAAAATTGCAGATTTTTACAAATAAATAACTTTATATTAAACAAATTAAAAATTAAAAATAAATATCAGACATTTAAAATTACATCTACCAATTGATTAAAAATCATTAAAATAATTTAAAAAAGCAAATACTTCTGATAGGGCAGTTTCAACCAGTACACTGCTAGGTCATCATCAACTTCCTTCAGCCAATGAAGTACAAGCATAAGAGGTATAAGAATTTGTATTTGCAATATGCTGGCCCACTTTGCAGTATATGCTGTCCTGTTATAAGTATTTGTTTTTTAAGTTTTTGTAACTGATTGGTTTTTTAATTTTTATCTCTAACTAATATGTAGACGTAATTTTAAATATGTGAAACTTATTTTTAATTGGTCGTTATTTAATATAATAGATAAAAAAATTCTTACTTTAAAGATTAACGAAATTAATTAAATAACTGTGCAATGAGGTATACATGTTATTGTAATGTTGGGATCATCGTAGTACAGTTGAGATATACTGAGGCAGCTGGGCTATTGATAATCTATTGTTGTCTGTATTTTCTTTTCAGGATAGAATGAATGTTTATATGAGTCATTTTCCAGATACAACAAGTATGAGAACATTCAACCATTATTTTCAGGTACTAAAGCTTTTCTTTGTAAAACTATTGAGAAAAAGACAAAAACAATAATATTTGTATTTCTATTGTTTTCAGTTGTTTTTCTTCTCATGTTCATTATTTAATTAAAGCAGCAACGTCTAATTGCACTGGGTTTTAGATTCCTGTCCTTTTAACTGCTTAAGGTTCATCAAATCAGTTAGTATGTGTATGTGTGTACATTCCTGTGTGTGCTTGTGACCTCCCTCCGAATAACTTTTGAACCATTGGATAGATCTTGAAACTTGTCATGCTTGCTTACAGGGAGACACGATCGTAACTTTGCATTTTATATTTTTAACAAGTCAATATATTTGCGATCTTTGTAACAGTTTACCAGCAAAGCTGATGGCATCCTAAACAATCAAAATCTATCTCATTTCATTTTTAAACAAATACCATGTCTTGTTTCTATAATCTTTAATAGCTATTGGTATTTAATGATACAGTTTATAATACATTCCAAAAAGTTTCTGCGATCATTGACTTTCCAACTAAAACAAAATTTCAACATTTTTCCAGAATAAAGGAGAAAAATTTAGAATGTATGATTTTGGTACAAATAAGAATACAGCCACTTATCAACAAGTAAGTTCAGTTTTTAATAACTGATTAACATGTCAGTAAATCTTGTAATTTTGATAATGAGTGCCAATTATTTAGTTAATATTCAAACATTACATTGATGTAAATACAGTATTGGGCAAACAAACAATAGTGAAAGACAGAAACACGCCCTATTACCGCTTGTGGATGTGTAATTAATGTTTGTTTTGCCCAATACTGTATTTCACTGAAAAATTAGGAAAAAATTAATATCATGATTTTAATAAAATTGTTCTAATATAATAGCACAAATATAATTTATTGTATTTTGGTGTAGATGAACATAAAGAAAAATCGTAAGATATATCTTGATGACCTAGATTAGCAATACACAATGTATTCACATAAAAAAATAATCTTTTGTTAACATATTGTCAGACTTTCTCAGATGCTCCTTACCGATGCATTTTTAACAGTTCAGATACTCATATGCGATTTACGCGATTATATCAAAGAAAATATTGACAACAACTGTTCAAAAGTCTCTGAACAGTTCTTTAACTTAGTTCATTAACTATCTGAAAAAAGAACGACGAAACCATAAACCTGTTAGGAAAGAAAAACTTATCAGACACAGTTCTGAATTCACAGTTCTGTAGTAAAGACGAAACCAAGCAACCCTGAACAATTTTCAATCTACCAAACGCTTGCATTGTTAAAAATGACCTCGTTTTTGAATGATACTCAAAACTCATATATTCAACCGTTGTCATTCAAGGGTCAAGTACGATTTCAAGCGATCCTGTATTGAATTCATTTCCTATGTCTAGACCCTTACTTTGCACCATCTGGCGAATCTAGTTAGTGGCCATACTGGGTCGAAGGTATCATATTCGTTTTTAACCTAGTCACTGTACTAAAGATGCACAGCAATTCTGTCACCATATTCCTGATCAGATTAAAGGTCATTGTAAAAGCGAAGTGTTCTGGAAAGGAAATCGGGTTTTTTCTAGGCAATGGAGAGTCCAATTGAGGTTTGAATCTTGAGCTCCTATTCCATGTTTGAGCAGAGAGTGTGTTACGTAGTCATACATAATTCCTCTACGGGAACCCTAATAGTTCCTCCTTACGGAGAAGTTACATAGTAGTGGTGTAAGGGTCATCTAGCATAGCTTTCGGACAGGTCGGATCCCATTTTGTGCGGCTTCTTGTAGGGAAAAATGCGTCTCATAGATGTATAAGACTTTGGAATGTATAAAACTTTCATGTTATCTAACTGCATCCTCGCCATAAATTGGAAAGAAAAGTGTGTGAGCTGTTCAGGATCATATGGCTGCAGCTCCTGAACCCTCTGAATTTTATAAGGATACCATTTCAGGATGTACCTAAGAATTTTACGGACAGTTTACCATGGAACTTGCTTTTGCCAATATATATGTCCGACACTAACTCCGGCTAGCTCCGAATGCGACTGCATTTCTGCCATTGTAAATGTGACATCTTCCACATTGCTTTCTGGCCTCTACCCGGAGCTATGCCCAACTCGCCTATTTCTTCAATTTCCGTATCATATTCTTCTGTTTTAGCGATCAAGGTCCTTTCTTTATTTCTTTCAAATGACGATATTGGCGTAATGCAACGGCGGCTAAAAGGGTTTTGCTAAAAGGGTTTCGGCCCTTCTTGCAGATATCCATGGTTACTTCTACCGATTTACAAGAAGATTGGCTGCAATCTTACAAGAAATTAGCATGCTCTAGTTCTTTTTGTGCGCCAACGTCACTTGGTGGCACTTAAAACAACTTCTTTTTGAATTTGCAAATTCTCTTCCCCCATTTGTTCTTATGAAAGTACCTAGCAACTTTCGTTATGATCTGTCGAGTAGATCTATCTCTATATCGCTCAAGGTATTCTCATGAACGAATACACTGGTGCCCTAAAGTTCAACAAGTATACTATCTATTTAGGTAGCTGAAACGAAAAACAGAAGTCGTATAAGATGTCAGCGTAAGAGGATTTCAGTTCTCCAACGAATTTTGAAGCAAACACACGCGCTCGAAACTGTTCAGTATTAAAGTTAGAGGACAAATCAATAGCATCAAAGTACAAAATTCGTACCTGAAACCAACTGCAGCATAGGTATTAAAAGAGTGGAGAATTATTTAAGAGAAAAATCTGCAGCTGAAGTGTCTTATAAAGTTAAACAATATTTGCAATGATCAGAAAGAGTGAGTTTCAGATCTTAACAGCCACTCCAACTGAAGAGACATGATAGATCGAAACAGATCTGTTCTACGACGGGTAAAATACATGACACCCTTAATCATTCAACAAATAAAAGCTAAACGTCCTTATTTCTCGAGACACTTAGAAATAAAGTGACTAAAGACTGAAATCGATGGAGAATTATTTAAGTGAAAAAGCTGTAATTTAAGTTCCATGGTTAATAAAATTTCTTTTTAGCCTACTTTCCTAAAATTTATTTTTTTGTTTACGCGGAAAGTGACGCTCATGACTCACTCAGTCTGTGGAATATCTTACCTCCTCTCCTACTAATAACTTTAGAACCGATGGATGGATACTTAATAATTAGAAAAGATCTACATGTTATATTTGAAATCTTTTTGAAATAGTTCTTTGCCATCTGTGCCATCTTGTCTTGAATGTATTTTTTTATGTCACCTTTTATTATTATTAATAATTTTATTACACAAGGCCAGTCCTACTAGATGACATAAAAGCACCTGTATTGTAGGTGCTGATATTGATTCTGTAAATTTTATAAAAATCTACAACAGTTTCATAACAAATTAAAATTAAATCACAAAAAAAATACAGAAAGAAGTATTACAAATATTACAAATATAACTTATAGAATTATGCTTAGCCTATTATTTTTTTTGGTCTTGTATTTCTTCGTGAGAAATTTCCATTCAAAAGCATTAGAATATATACAATGGATTTTATAGATGTCTCATACAATGAATATTAATTCTTTAGCTAATCTGTTGATAAACGCGGGATTTGTAGAATTAAAATTCATGCGATGTTGACAAGTTCATTAAGTAAAGTGGATTTAATTATTTTAGTCAGAAAGTGGGAGATTTGTATTGTTTGAACTTCAATTATTTACTGAAAAACTAGATTCGCTTTTATCGTTTTCAAAACTTTTAATTTTTTTCAAGAAATTTTAAGAAATAGCATTTTAAGAAAAGTAGTTTTTAAGTTCTTTCGTAAATCTTTTCATTATGTAGATTTTATTGATCATGGTTTTAATTTACATTTTTTTTTAATTATTTCCATTATTTAGGCTACACCTCCTGATTTGAACTTAGCGAAGGTAACTGCACCTGTTGCCATATTTAATTCCAAACAGGATAAATTAGCAAACACCAAAGATGTTGAAGCACTCATTAGAAGATTAACTAAAGTCGAGTATTACTCTCCAATCGATTACCCTGGCTTTGGACATGGCAGCTTCATGTGGGGTCTAAAGGCACCCGAGTTACTTTTTAAGCCAATGTTGCATTTTATGGCCACAAAGGTTCAAGCATATTATTTTCCAGGAGTGGCTGGACAAGAGGGCATGATTCCGTTTTTAATTTAGGTATTTGGAGGACCGTTGTAAATTTAAATGAAAAATTAAATGAAATAAAAAATGTTCACACCCAAATTCTTTTATTCATTATCGGTGTACATTTGGTGAAAAATAAAATACCTCAATGCAAGAACCGACCACTGAATTAGAATTTACCTTCAAAGCTTTGTTTGATTCCAAATCTGTTGGTTTTGTGTTAATAAAAGGGATTGAAATTGTATATACCATTTTACAAAATACATCGTTGCCGGAGCGCAATATTGGAGGCATTGCAGATTATTCATGATGGAAAGAAACAATTCTTAAGATTATTCAATAAGTAAAGATAAACCCAATTTGAAATTCGAAATTTCAGGTGACTTCAAAATGCAGTTCATTACTGTATTATATGTATATATAATTAAATATTTTTATTAACCCTATTTTTTATGAAGTTCTCTATTCGAAACCAGGGTTAGCAGATTAATATCTTGACCGTTTGGTTACGTCCGAACGATTCTACATACTAATTACTTAAAATAAAAGCCAAGTAAGTAAATTAGAGCTTGTTATTATGCAGACATTTTCTTGGTACAAGATTATACATATTTTTAAAAAGATTAAAAAGATTAGAAAATGTCTCTTGTACTTCAAAAGTGTATGGTAATTAGTAAAGTGTGTGAAAGAATGCTGTGAACATATTATTACGTTTAATAAATATTCTTGAGATCTTTGAAACGAATTATTAATAAAAGATGGAGTGTTATTTTTCTTTTCCCCCATGTGCTTTGTCTCAAAATATGTTCGATTAATTATGACTAAATTTAAGATTGAAAGTCTTCACAAAGAATAATCACAACATTGTGAACCTGAAAACTTACAAAATATAAAGATGCCTATTTCAATAGAATAGACAGTTTGTCTTTGTAAATAGTTCTGTCTGATAATAGACCCATTACTATTACACCTGAAAAATAATATTGGATTGCTTTAACGGCTTGGATGTTTTATCAAATAATGTCAATTTTGATATTTAAATTCTTACTTAGATAAACTAGAATATAATTGATTAATTTCATATGCAACTTACCGTAAGGCAATTCTCTAATTTCTGTATATCTTCTGAATAAACCATAGAAATGAAATTATTTTAAATTTTACTGTTCTTTCGCATCTTTAATGTTTTTAACATCTAATGTAACAAAATTTTTTCGAAGGCAAACTTTTTAAAACGGGCAAATTAAAAACCCTACCAAAGTGTCCGTATCAATGTTCTCTGAGAAGCTACAAAAACAGATATTTTATTAACTAAAAATTTCCAAGTAGAAATTGGAATTAAATCCCTTGAGGAAAGAAATTCTCAAGATTAATAGAATTTTAAGAAAGAGTTTCATCTTTTGCTTAAAACTTCATTTAGATCGTAAAAAAATAATAATGACTAGATAAAAATACCATTCTAGAAAGGTGAAAAAAAAGAAAAAATTCGTTATTTCGTTAAAAATTTCGAAGATTGATCACAATCACCCGCAGAATTTTATAAGAAAAATTTGGATGATATGAAGAAAAAAACTCATTCGAAAGCAAGGGGGTCTTAAAGTACGATCTTAATGTACTGTATGGAGAATCTAAACTCAAAACACTTTTACTAGAAACACAAACTAATCTGTAACAGTTAATTGACATAATATATAAATTGATTTGTCAAGATTATATTGCATTCTATGTTGTGAAACCCGCAGAACCCTAAAAAAAAAGTCTTCAAGAGAATTTAGACCACTACAAACGGCGGAGAATAGGAAATTAGACTGGGCAGAACCTTCTGCACATCACAAGACACACACATTAGCAAAATTAGAAATAATTGTTCAAAAATGATTTTAAATTGAATAAAAATCACCAACACACCAAAATTTGTTAAAAAGTAATTGTAATAAAAAATCTAAAAATACATTACGGAAAGAAGTAGAGGTTTAGGAATCTTATCGATTCCCTTGTCAATTTCTTGGAGATTTCTTTTAATAATACCTATTCACTTAGATCAGGGGTGCTCAGACTTGTAGTGTCTGCGATCGACCACAAAATATTGAGGCGACAAGCGATCGACGGCCGACTATTAGGACTAGGCATAGCTACTAAAGAAAAAAAAATACATACTAAAGAACAAGGTAGTGACAGCTATTAGTAGACCAATCTTAATGTTTCGCAACGGCTTTTGATACGTATAAGATAATACAATAGATAATGCTTTAATTTCCTTATTATTATAAATGTGATTGTTGCGAATGCAAAAGACGCAATTGTTACGATTATTGTGATTGCTGTGATTGTTTTAGAGCTGTATTATAAATGTGATGGTTGCGCATGCAAAAGACGCGTTTGTTGCGATTGTTGTTATTGTTGCCAATGATACTTTAATGATATTTTAATGATACTTGTCCACAGACAGACGGACAAAGCGGGATTAGAAGGCTTCTGATACAAGTATCAGAAGCCTAAAAAATATTTTTATTGCACATACTTAGATATATAAAATATATATAATAGGTTACGTACCTAATTACATAATTGCAATGTAGTCTTAAGTTGCTAATTTTAACTGGATGTTGATGCATGACACTGCATATCATCCACCTGCTTTTCGAAGGATGGCACGTAATTACTGAGCACCAACCGCAAGCACGATAACAGGTGTTCATCAATAAACCGATTGCGATATTTTGATTTAATTATTTTCATTTCTGAAAATGCAGATTCGCACAAGTAAATTGATCCGAACAATTCTGTTAACTGAAGAGCTATTTGTTTCAACAAGGATATTTGTTTTCGGGTATCAAAGTCCAAATTTTAGGATCTGCAGCTCTGGATCTAAGATGCATATCTGACATTATCTGCAATACCTCATTTTGGACAGAAGAGACCTCCATACTGAAATTTTTTGATATTTCAGTAGTAGATTTTTCAATGTCTTCACAAGAAATTAGATAAGTCATGAAAGTTACAATATCCATCAGTATTTATCAAAATCAGAGAAACGTCTTTCATACTCGCTCAGAAAGTTTTTAGCTCTGTCTCGTAATTATCATAATTTAAGTAAGAACTTGCTCTTGCTTTGAAAGCAGGCAAATTTTTGTGATTCTTTTTGTTCAGTTGATTAATCACTAATTTCAATTCGTTTTTAAAAGAATTTATTGCACTAATTATGTCGATAATGGTTTGATTTTTACCCTGTAGCTCCAAGTTAATGATATTCAGATGATTTGTCCCATCTGATAAGAACGCTAAATCACAGAGCCACTTTTCGTTTTTAAGTATCTCAGTGTCGTCACCTCGTCCATTTAGAAAAGAAATAATTTTAGGTAGTAATTCCTAGAACCTTTTTATAAATTTTCCGCGGCACAACCATCTCACGTCTGTATAAAGAAGTAAATCAGTGTGCTCAGCAGACTTGCTAGCTTCCAATTGCACTTTGAAGAGGCGTCTTTGCAAGCTTCGCGCACGGATGGAATTCACGATTTTCGTGGCCATGTCCATGATATCTTTCATGTTTAGTATTTTTGAACATAAAACTTGCTTATTATGATGCAATGGAATGTTAATAACGATGGGAAGTCATCATTAGCTCGACACAATGCAACAAACCCAAATTACTGCCAGTCATGGATGGTGCTCCATCTGTTGTAATGCACATGAGTTTGTAAATAGGTAGCAAAGACTTTTTTACAAAATTCAGAAAAGCGTTGTAATTATGAGGTGTATAGAGTCAAAGACAGCTAAATCCATTTTAATTATTCAATACATTTTAATTATTCAATAAAAGAATAACCTGTCGTTATAGGCGTTCAGTGTGCTATGCATTGAGTTCCAATTCCTACTCTAAGTATTTTGAAGCTTTCTTCATACAATGTTACCACCTTAAAAAAAAAAAAAAATTTGTAAAATTTCAAAACATGGATTTAGCTGTCTTTGATTCTAGCCCCCTCATATCTTCTCTGCGAGTTTTTTTCTTTCAGTAGTAAATTGTCAACAATTCTTCTTTAGCCGACATATCAGAAAATACTACTCGAATGAAAATACATAACTGGGCAGTATCAGTCTTATCGGTGGAAAGTTTGTACATTCCATGATATAAAACTTTTCAGTTTGGTCTCTCACTGCTCATGATCTCGACTTGTCTAGTAACAGTTGGATGAGATAACTGGGCCTCTTGATGACAGATATCATCTATTTTATTTTTGAAGTAATTAAACAATACATCTGCCGCTTCTATAAATGTTTCTTTCTCTACCGTTCCATCTTCGAAAGGTTTCTTGTAGGAAATTGAAAAGACGCAATGGTCTAGTGAACGAGAATTGCTCTGCTTTCAAACTACTTTTCAAATCTTGAAGTTTTCTTAACTTAGTCTTTTGCGGAAAATCATTATAGTTTTAATGCACGGTTTTATAATGCCTTTCTAAGTTCCCGCGTTTAAGCAAGGCCCCCGAAGCTCGTCAAACAAGACAAACACACTTATCTTTGGCCATAACAAACAAGAATTCGTCCTCCCAATCACTATTAAAATGGTAGGTTTTACTTTTTTTTCGCCGCAATCATTTTATGTTGCAAATTCTACGTACAAGTATTCTAATAACTTAGTAATAATGAAATAATGCTGCGTTTGCTTTATACATGAAAACTAATTCTAGAAGAATCCGTAAAATTCTAGCCAATCAGTGCCTTGAATGGTTGCCATGCTTCTGGAATATTCCGACCAATCAGAGCCCAGCGTGACGCGATCGAGTGTTGTCTAGAGAACAATGCTTTCGGTATAGAGCGTATGCATAATGAATGACAGGTCTCAACTTTAATTGAAACTATTATTTTTAAACAATTAATCTACACTAGAATTTTTGGCGTCCGTAATGCGTAATTATTATTTAAAAATCTCGCATATGAGTGACCGCCGCAGAAATGAGATTATTTTGTATTGACACCTGTATTATTTCCGCGATCGACTCCAAAAGCTCTCGCGATCGACCGGTCGATCGCGATCGACAGTTTGGGCATCCCTGACTTAGATATTAAAACCAAATTTATTTATTAACTTCTGACAATTATTTTTTTCAAGAACATTATCACATTTATTAAAATCATTAATAAGCTTTCAAATCTTATTCTGTAAGGTTCTTTTATTAGGTAACCTGAAGCAAAGTGTTAATTCTTACGAACATTTGTATACAAAGAGGCCATAATTAAAGAGGAGGTGTTCAGAGCCTTGCAGCGAAAAATGTAGTGGACGAAATTCAGACAATCTCTGGAGTATAGGTTTTCGATTTATATATTAAAATAAACTAAATAATACAAAATGTTCCATAACACCCTCTAAAATCCATATACTTCAAAATCCATATACGATATTTCGAATGCATCTTCTCGAACATTTTTCATCAGGTAAAATTAATATAAAGGGCAAAACATTCAAGTCATTCCTCCTTTACATAATTTTACCTGATGAAGAATGTTCGAGAAGATGCATTCGAAATATCGTATATGGATTTTGAAGTTTATGGATTTTGGAGTCTGTTATGGAATTTATATCGATAGTTAAGTATTTTTGAAAATAAAATGTTGCCACTGGGGGAAATTTAGCGCTTGAAGCCCTTTATTTTGGATTATTGAAAGAGTAATGATCAGAAGACACTACAAATCAATTTTATGTTCGTTTTAGTTACAGGTGTGGCTCAAAATGGCCTCCACTCAGGTGTTCTTAAAACTGCAAGAACTACGAAAAACTTCTGTGTACGACATTTCTATTGCAGAACGGAAGAGATCAGCATTCATTTTCCTGATATGCTGCTTCATTCTGCCTTTTAAGGTTGCTCGAGATATAATAGTCTTTTGAGATGGTCACAACCATTTCAAAGCCACATCAATTGAACTCAAGTAAATGACTTGGCTGTGCAGTGGGAATTAAACACTCTTGTTTTCTGTGAATTGTTGACGTAACGGTCGCTGTAGCGGCAATCCAAGCTTAGATAGAGCTCCATCGCCCATGAATATTGCAGAGTCCAGGTATCTTCGCTGCTTCTGTCGCGGAACAACAAAGTTGAACAGTATGTCTCTAAATCTAACAGCTGAGACAGTCCGTCATTGTTCCTGGAGGACGAATTTCTTCAAAAAAATGCAAACTGGTGATAAACGATGAAGTGAAACCACAGCACACTATGACTTTCTGTGAGTGTAAGGAGGTATGATGTAACTTACGAAGCTTATTCTCAACTGAAATGCTGCAATTGTGTAGGCTATGGTAGTAAAGTCGTTCAGATAAAAATGTGCCTGCAACTCCACAAGATCTTCCAAGACATTATTTATCTCCATTAATGTCAGGTGCAGTCGGGTTTCTGTATCACTGTGAAGCATGTTTGAGTACGGGAGATTTTAAAGGAAAGAAACATAGGATTTTCTGCATAGTTGCCTTGATATTGTCTAAGCACTGTTGGCCCTTGTGAATTATTCGTTCCCTGTTCCACGATGGCATTTGCAACTTATTCCACTTGAGGAATAATCAATTTGATCCTTATTCCGGTCTTACTGCTAAAGATCCTCTATTTTTAAAATCATATAATCATTTTTCTAAAATTTGTCATGCTTCAATCGCCGGATTTTTCGAAGTGCAGCATTAGCTTTATCGTATTGTTGTTAGTAAAACTTAACTAGCAAGTTGGGTCAGATAAGATGAGATTTAGAACTCAATCTTATCAGAATAGCCCGAATCAGTGCAGAATTCCCGTTTTGGAAAAACAATTTCACAAGTAGCACGTTCTCGTAATCTTAACGTCATTTTGAGTTTAACACTAAATGCGAAGAAAACGCGTGTGAGGCTGTTGCTTAAATAATGATACACAAGGATGGCGTGTTAACGAAAAATTGCAGTTCTGATACCGTACACTTTTACAAACGCCCCTTGGTGGTAATTTTTTCAATAAATATCCTTTCCATGACGTCATTACGATGTACTGCAACTTTCATGCTGTTCGATAAGGAGTTTTTGCTGAAGAGTGCTTGGAATACTTAAACTTTAATTGTAGACACCCTATACTTAAAATAATTTTAACAAAGCAGTTTATTTAATATGTTATAATATTTAATATAGTACATTCAAACAATTTTACATATTGCAGTTAGTTCTTCGAACCTTTCCATTTCATCTAATAAAAAACTGTCATGCTCTCACATAATAACATTAACTTTTTTTTTATCTAACTATTGCACATTACGTTTTGTTGCATATTCTCCAATTGTTATGTAACTTTATATTATTTACTTCAGTTTTCCTCTCCGACAGAGACGGAGTTGTATCAGGAAATAGAGCTAGGAAGGGTTACTGGGAAAAAAAGTCAATATTTTTACCAACAAAGAAACCAGGTAAAACTGTTACACAACATTTATAACAATAAATTTCCTAAACGAATTTGAATATTACTTTCAACAAAATCTTGCGGGGTATTTTTGTTATAGTGATTATAAATAATTTGAATAATTTTATAAAAATAAAAATAAAATTCGGAATTGTATACTTAGTATGAATCCAATTATTTTTTTGTATTAAAGCTAGCGCAGATATTAAATTAATTCAACAGATTAATATCTTTAGTTTAAAACATGATAGAAATCCATTGTTTCGAGTCAAATGCTTTTCTAATGGAATTTCTTTCACCTTCTTGCGCTAATTTCCTACAAGAATCCACACCGGAAAAACTTGTTGGTGCTTGATTTTGTTTGAGGGGCCAATCCGGGGAGCCGGGATGGTTACCTCTTCTTTGTCTCGCACTTTGAGCTACTATCAAGGGTAAATCTGAAGAAGCCTAATAAGGCTGAAACAGCTGTCTCAGATTCCCGACATGGTAGCTCAGGATGCCAGAACCTTTGTTTATTCATGTGCATTCTAAATATTTTTTTTTTTCTTTTCTTCATAAGTTATGAGTTTCAAGCAAATTCATGGAGTGGTTCGTAAGTTATCACACAAACACACAGACTGATTTGATGACCTTCACTTTTATAAATAAGAAAATGTTTCGTACCGAATTTATTATTCTAATTATTTTTATCATTTGTACTTCGACTTGTAACTAATGTATTACAAAAAAATGACTATATTCACTCTTAGTATTTAAAAATCATCGCAGAAGATATAGGACATCTTCTCTAAACTGTAAAATCACCAGATTACGATCATTCAATCTGTTTTGTAGCTAGGTTTATATGTGGTACGAGAACTGAATAATAGATCAAAGTAAAATGTACAGAAAACTAAACAATCCAACTAAATAAACATACTTTATTAGTTCTAAACTTTTTCTTCAAATAACTGTATCCGGAACAATAATTTGTTTAAAGCAGATAATGAAGTTAAAGTGTCCACTACAGGTGGATGTGGCCTTTGTGGACTTAGGAGGTATCGCCCTTTGTGGGCGTTTCCCGGGTGGTCAGCCCAACGCCTGCCCGCCTTAAACCCCGGACTTTGTTAACTTTAGGACCAGTTTAAAGCAATACTATTTTTTAAAAAATCCTTTCTTAACAGAATTAGGAAAATGAATGCAAATTGTTTGCTCCTAATGCTTTCTTTCATTTCCTGTTTTGATTTTTGAAAAATATTTCGGAAAATATCAAGAAAAAAATTACATATAATAAAGATTCCATGAATTTCATAATAACAGTGGTTTGTTTTTAAGATAATTTTTAATCAATGGAATACTCTAATACTCATTATACTAGGCTTTTCTTTGAATGAGTCATTGTAAGAGAAAATTTATTTTTAAAATTTAAGAATCAATGAACGAAGATGACAATGTGTTTTTTAATTACAAAACCTGCAATTTCTTTCAGAGAAAACAAAAGAAGCAAATTTTATATTTAAAAATTCTTCATGAGAAGAATCTAACAATGACAGCTATGTTCTGTCATCTTAGACACTAGAATGATTAAAAAAGTGAAAATAAGATCTTAGACATTAGGAAGCCAAGAAATCAAAGGGGGGAAAAAAAAAAACCCTATGATCCATAGAGATAAAGTTAAATTTTCAGCTTTACGGGTAATGTACGACACAGCAAGTCCAGAATTGAGAAAAGGGAAGTTCGTTGAGACATAATGAAGCCCACAAATCAAGGCAGCAATCACAGAGAAGCTGACAGTCAAAGAGGCAATGAAATAAGAAACAATAAGTCAGAAAATAAGGAAAGTTGAGTCGAGATCCTTCGGATGTAAAAAATTCGAAATCAAGGGAACAATGAGCAGTTAAATCTGTAGCCTTAAATCTGAGAGCTAATGAAGAAAGAAGCCCAGAAGCCCAGAAATAAGGTAGATCCAGAATCTTAGACAAAATGCAGTCTCGTAATTAAGGAAGCGACACAGAGAATGATGAAAACGTAGAGAGAAGTTAAGCCCACAACTTAGATTCAACGAAAAAAAAGACATTATGAAGAAATATTGGAGAAAAAAAAATAAGCACGAGAATTAAACGTCTTTCAACACCTTTTGCTCCAGAACTTTGGATTTCTTGTTAGTTTAAGCTCTTCAAACACCTTCCAACTTCTTTAAATGTTATTTCTTTAAAAATCCTAGTACAAAAGAAAATGCACTAAAATTTAGATATTAACGACATTTTATAGCGGACTATATTTATTTTTTTTAAATTTGTATTGTCTATAATTTTTAAGCAATGAAGGTAGTATAATTTTTAATGCTAAAACTGCATCGAATAATACTTTACAATACAATTGAAATTCAGTATTGAAATTGAGCTGATCAGTTAACTTTTGGCTCCGCTCACTGTTTAAGCCATAGATAGGTTCTCATTGGCCTCTACTGTGCTGGTAACTGGCTGAGCAATTGCAGATTTTAATATTTTTTTCTTAAAATGAAATTTATAACGTTTGTGTTCAGCAGATATTGTAATTTGAAAACTAACAGACTGTGTCGATTGTATTTTTTAAAAGATTTAAAAAAAAAGAAAAAAAATTTAAGGAAAGTAAACATCAAGTTCTTCCGCAAACTAGTTGTTTATACCAAAATATATAAAAAAAATGTTTTGCTTTATTCATAGTAACGTATTTTATTTATTTATTTATTTATTTATTTATTTATTTATTTATTTATTT
>JAFIDM010002131.1:104109830-104160973 GCA_023159025.1 Thereuonema tuberculata
TTTATTTATTTATTTATTTATTTATTTATTTATTTATTTATTTATTTATTTATTTATTTTTTGATGAAGGAAATATTTATTTCCTTAAGCTATTGTAATCTGAATGTTGCCGATTTGAAAATACTGTTTGTCAGAATTGCTAATATATGAAAGGAGTAGATTAAAACAGTACTTATTCATCACTGACATGCTTAACTCTTCTGTTGCTCAATAAATTCCAGAACTTACTGATAAAAGCTTCAAACTGATAATAAATTAACTGTTTCAAAACCATTATAAAATTTATATAGTTATTTCAATTTCCCCATTTTCTGTCGTTTCTTTCCGAATTTTAATATAGTATTGCTGCCAGATGTTGAAAATACGTCTGCAATAAGAATTAGGAATGATAGATAACCACAACTATGATAAAAAAACACAATTAGTCTATCCTTTCGAACGCTCTCCATATGTTTCGCTTGTCATGTCATTTCTCCTTTGTAATTCAATAGCGATTAAACGTGTAGTTTATTTCTTCTATTTTTTTTTTTCAATTATGATGTCATATGAATTGTAATAATTTACTGTTCATATTGTAAGTACAAAATTGAAGCCTGTACACCTGACTACTACAAAGAATGCTTTTAATCTTTAAAGAATTATGACAAAAAAGAACGACCTCGGTTTCAGTTACTTCAAACTGTAACTATTTTCAAGTGAAATCATACATTTAAAACGGTCGGTTTTATACAGAAATATAAACCAACGAAAATACAATGCGATCCTTGCGGCGTCCCCGTGGAAAGGGTGTTGACATCTCATTAGCGTAGGTAGCAGGAAATCCGGGAAACCCTGCTGGGGAGATTCCAAACTAATGCTGCTGTAAACATCGCCACGTGCTGGTGGAGGCCTTTTTCTTTTTGTTACACTTCTTTTCATTTTAGGAAGACATGATGTTACGGAGAAATGTTCTGAAATTGTAAAGAATAAAAAATATAAAAATAAACAATATGTACAATAAAAAGGAATTTTGTTGTTTTCTTTTTATCTTATTTATTTGTTATTTCTGTATTTTTTTCCTTTGTTATGACAATGTGATCTTTTAACAAATAACCTCTGAAAAGCAGAAATAACATTGTCCATATTTTTTAAATTCTTTCTAAGCATACATTGTAACTGAAATAAAATGATGAAGGAAACACAAGATTTGGATTAAATAAATTCATTGTTTTCCTAAAAATAACTAAATAATTTTTAAAAAATGATTCTCTTCTATACTTCCTCAGAAAAATTGATCAAAAAGCAACGTAAAACATCAGTAAAATAAAAAATTATTGATTGATGATCACCAGTAATACGTATTACTAGTCTAATGGAACATCAATCCACTAAAATCTATAAGGAAAAAAAATATAGGAGAAAATCAAATAAATAATTTGGACTTATTTTAAATACCAAACAATGTTTTTATGTTTGAAATTAATAAAATTGAAAACTGATAAAAACCCAATTATAATTCTTGTAGAATCAATATTAAACTTTATAGATCCTTATTAAACATATTATTCATGTCATACATTGAAATCACGATATAGGCTACAAGAAAACAAGATGGTTACTTTTCAAGATAAAACCAACAAAAAGATCATTGAAACTAATTAATTAAACACCAACATAAAAAATATTAAAAATAACAAAATTAAAGCAAAAAAAACCCAGCAACAATACAACATATTAAGCCAACATATTCAGTCAACATGTTATAGCTGTTGCTATATAACATGAAGTTAGAATTCAACATTAACGAGAATAAATTTGGGTGAGGAATAAGAAAAAATTTAAAGGAGAAAGAGGTCAATAATTTAGACAACATTCGAACATCGATTATTCGAACTAATTAGAACCAAGATTGGTTCGATTTATTAAATAGTTCAGATAATCAAACATGCATGAGAGTTATATTAAACAAAGTGTAACTACGCTTACCATTGAATTATTATAGATAATTAACAAAGTGTAAGGGTAACAGTCTCTTACCATTAAATTATTGAAGATAATGTTATTATTAATATAATTTGAAATTCTGCTATTAAAAAAGTAATTGATTGAGAAATTAATTTTTAACTCCTATAATGATAATTAAGATTATTTCTACAACCATAAAGAATATATCTTTAAGTAAATAGTGGGAAACGAATGCTTTAATCAACAGGAGGGATTTTTTTCAGCATAACACTAAAGCAGGGCGCACACGATGCAGCTTTTGCTGATCAACTCGTTGCAATTAAGTTGCACAAAAAAGGTTGCAAACGACAGTCAGGGCGCACACGATGCAACATTCTTTGTGCGGACGTTCGCACCAGCGGGCAATCCTATAATTCATTGCAAACACGGCTTCCGAGATAAAAAATTCCAAAAAATCTAGGTTTTTCAAATGCTCTGATACATTCTGCCGCATTAAATTACTGCATTTACATATAAACTGGATTTATGTGTGAAAGAAACTCGCAATACTCTGATATTTATTGTGTATTCGCTATTAGCCCATCTCAAGCGAAGGAAATCTGTTTCGACGCCATGTTTCCTCCTTGAACCGACGTCACGACTGACGTGTTCCAACGCTGCACTGTGATTGGGTAATTTCCATGCAGCTTCCTTGCAGCTTGCGGAGTTGCAATGGACAGATATCCTCGCGTTTGCAGCTTTTTCTCCATGCAACTCCGGTTGCAACTTTGCCCATGCAGCTCCAACAACGCTCTAGGCCAAAAGTTGCACATGCAACTCGGCCCAAAGCTGCATCGTATGCGCCCTGCTTTAGTCCATAGTGTGAACATCTTGCTTCATGTTTCTGTTATTTCGAAATGTGTCTTATTAAAGCAAATAAGATACATTTGCTTTAATAACTTTATTGTTAATCTCGATGTCAATGACTGTAGAGTCAACATCTAATTCATTGTTTCTTCAATGTATTCTAGTAAGTATCTTTGTTTTAATAAGTTATATTTTTAATTTCAAAATTTGAATTTTTATAATCAGAAAAACAGTCTATGTGATGGTCATTTCTTGTTATCTTGCAATATGTTGTCCACAAAATATTTGGATACTATATAATACTGATTGTTGTCTGTGGATCTACGCTACTGTTAAGGAAAATTTCTGGCCCCCCCCCCCCCCCGCAGGATTTTTTTTCTTTTTTTCCTCCCTCTTCGATGGTGATAAAGGATCTTAGCGTCATTAGTGATATACAGATAAAATAAACCTTAGATATTATCACGGTTTTTTTTTTTATCCCCTATATTTTTTTTTCGCCTTCCAAACCGTACCACTTTCCTTTTATTATTATTATTATTATTATTTTTCTCCTCTTTTTATTCTTTCTCTCCTTTCTTCTTGTGTGTTTGCTTTCCTCTTATATTTTCCTTTCCTCTTATATTTTCCTTTCTGTTTTTTCACTCTCTGGAGATCTGTGATTTATCTTTATAATGTAATAATTTTTTTTATTATTGTTTTATTTTTTTTGTTCTATTTTCGTCTGCATGAGAACGAATCTTGGTTAATTTGTATTTCCGCTGTATTTGTTTTTCTAGATAATCCATTTCTGTTGCATGTAACCTGATTACAGCTTAACGTAATTACATCACGGATTTTCGCGCGCTAGACTATGATTGGTGCGTTTGTTTCCGAGTTGGAGGAACTTGTATAAAAAGAAGAGAGAGTCTCTGACGAGGTGATGAGGAGGAGGAAGCAATGTAATTCCCTCCTGTGACTTTTGGTTTTTTTTTCTGTGGACTCGCTGCTACGTCGGGTTCGGACGAGAACCTGTTATCTTCGAAAAGGCGATATTTTATCCCTGTGTGTGTGATCCGTGACGGTCGTGCAGTTATTCGTCCGAGGTCATCGCAGTTTGGCCGCTGAGCTCGGCTATTCACGGGGAGAGAAACACGGTGGGTGTGTAGCCTAGGTATCCAATTGTGGCGACTACCGGACAAGTCAACAGTAGGAAGGACAATCATCACCCGACAGATCATCAAGATGGAAGGTGTTGTTCTTGAGGATCGTCGAGACATTCAACTGTAAGTAAGTAACTGTAAGTAAGACTGTAAGTAACTTTTATGTGTTATCTCGCATTGGAGCTCCTCAGAAAAACCTATCTAAATCACCCTGTAGCGAAACGAACTACAGCAGCTTCCTAAATGGCTAATAGACAGCTCCTATTTCGACTCTAAGCCGTGTCAAACTTTCATCTTGTTCGAGTGAGAAAGAAAAAGATAAAAGAACTAAATAAATAAATAAAAAGAAAAGAATTGAGAACTGTGATTGAGAAGTCATTTATGACATAAGAACCCGAATCAGATCTGATTATTTTTTTTTAAAAAATAAGTTTTAATCTTTCACTTTATTATTGATATTGCTGAAAACTTGCTATTTTATCATGACCATGCTTTTATACATATATTTATTTGTACTAGCCGGCCAGCGCAAGCAGAACCTCTCGACCTAGCCAGTCCGTCTCCCGCCCTTTTTCCCGAGTTAACATTGTCGCCTGTTAATTTTTTTTCTCTTTTTTTTTTTTTTCTTTTTTTTGTCCCCTTCCCTTGTTTTTCCTTCCGAATAGCTTGTTTTATCATTCACATGGTTGTGAAGTTTTTTTTTTGCTCCCTTCACTCACCGTGTGCTGATACTCTGGAGAGGCTCGGACGAGTGGCGAAGCTCCACTTTACCTTTATCATAGTAGTTTTTAGATATTTAGTCTAGTTTAATACATTTCCCTTACCATAACTGTGTTGGCGTTACCTTAAAAGGTAAACGTGATTGTTTTGAAAAGAAAGGGAAAGGCTTATCACTAATCTAAGAGATGTATCTTCACTGCTTGTATCTTTAATCTTTATTCGTCCAATACATTTCTTTATTTCTTTTGAACCTAAAGTAGATTGTCTTCTTTTCTTCTTTATTTAATTCACCTTTGATTTAAGTTGGGAAAGAGTTTTGGACCCTTCTACCTGTCCGCAGGTTCTTAATGTCCTCCAAATGAGAGATGGCCGGCGGAAGTTTGAACTGCGCAGCCCTTCCGTAGCTGATCAATTATGTTTTCCTTTCACAATGGACGATGGCGTCTGTTTTCACTGAGAAAGACATGCTGATAACGCCAAATTAAAACTTCTCTCGACTATTTAGCGTTATTTCAATACCAGTTGCTAACAATAAGTATTTATATAAATAAATAAATTTATATTATTTATAAATACAATGCTCTTTTGCAAAGTAACAAGCGATTACCTTAATGGCGGCGTCTTGTCTTAAAATCAGACGGAAGTGCCTGACCAGACTAATCGATCATACATGCGCAGATCGCACAAAAATAGGGCGGCCATCTCTCATTTGGAGGACAGTATACTTCCATGTGCTGATTATTCTGTGTTAGCCATTTTATATTCATCTTGTTTGTTATTGTTATTCGTAACAATATTTAGACAACACTTTTGACCTGAAAGAGTCATTCTTTTTTTCTTTGCAGTTCGACCCTAAGAAGACAATGATTAACGGTCAGGCTGTTGATGAATTGAAATTACTTTTGTTTTATATGAGACTGAATGTTCTGGAGATCGAGTATCGTACCAACATACTCCTGAAACAAATCGGTTCTAAAAAAAATGAAATAAGGATAAGAAAATACAAAGACGTGCTTTTGTAAAGAAGAGGAACTTATTCAAGTCATAAAGATTCAGTCCGTAAAATTCCCATACAAAAAATAAAAACGAAGATCAGTACAGTAAAACCCCGCTCATCCGGCATCCGATAATCCGGCACATTCAATAATCCGGCATCGGTCTAAGGGTTTTGTTTTACACTGAATATGCCTTCTGGGCGCGTTCGGCAGAGTTCGCGGGCAATCGGCTGAGGTCGGGCGTACTGTATGTACTGTATTAAAATATAATACTATATAAAAATATATTTTGTTGTTTGTTTTTAACATTTTCCATCACTACCGAAATCAGAGAAATCACAACAAAACACGGAAAAATGGCCCGATACCTATTAATAGCCCTTTTGACTCTCTATTTTAACGGTATTTCCGCTATCCTCGCAATAACGGCTATTTTTAGACGGCGCTCAGTAATCCGGCATTTTCGGTAATCCGGCACTGCCGAAGTCCCGAACGTGCCGGATTAGCGAGTGTCTACTGTATAATGATAGAGGCCCTAAGAATTCGTACGATTAGAGACCGAAACAGGATAAGTCGTGAAAGACCATATCAAATGGTAGCAGTGCTTGTTTCTGCCATCAATTTCTCAAAGCGCTTTCAGTTTGAAGACTTTGGGTTGTCCTCACTTAAGTTAAGGAAGTAAATTTATCTAGTTAATGAGTATAGAAACAGGATGTTCAGTATTTTCAATTTTATTTTGTGACAAGAGATACGTTTAATCAACTGAAAGATGTCTTAATACAGAGTTAGTATAGTACGACGGATTCGAAATAGGACTTAGGGTTACTAGCGTTTCCAGGACTTTAATAAATGAAGATTTAAAAAGAGTAGAATCTTTTCTGAAATAAAGATTCTAGAAAAAATGGATTATTTTCCGAAGACAATTTTGCAGAATTGCAAAATAAAGTTTTCAGATGTATAAAAGCTTATTTAGAAAATGAACAGGAAGAAATTGGTTCTTGAAATGACATTGACAATGTAAAGCTTGTGAAGAGCTTTAGATACTATTTAAAGTAAAGTATTAAAAAAAAGAACAGTTTCAATCTGCTTATCACATCATGATTACCCATAGCTAATGATCATCTAATTTAGTTGAGTTTCACCATGTTTTGATAAATTTATTTTTTAATGTATGCATAAAACTTTTTTCCACCAATTAAATTTGTTTTTTAATGTATGCATAAAACTTTTTTCCACCAATTAAATTTGTTTCATTTATAATCTTGACAAAAGATTTAAATGAAAGTAATCAAATGCATTTTAAACTAAATTATTATTACATCATAATCTTTCATTTTCTTAGACACTTAAATTCAAAAGAATTTATTGAAATAAATTTTACGATTTCTGGCAATATGAAATTCTATTACAAATGTCCGGTTCCGTTTATTAGAAATTTGATAATGGACTAAGATTTAGTAGCATTAGGAGCTTTTTTTTTTATTTACTGAAATTTATATTTACCTTTTAATAACTCATCACGTTTGGAAATTTAAATGTGGCTTCAGTTAATTACAATTTGGTTTTTACAAAAAATTATCTGCATGGTTGAAGGACTTACATCAGAAAACTACGTAACTACAGTAAGTGAAAACATTAGTTTGATAAGAAATTTACTGAAGCTAATTCGGAATTAAAGCAAGTTGTAGCCTCATTGTGATCTGAATAAGTTACCACAGATGCCAATCTCAAATATCAGGAAAATAAAAAAGGATTACGTGGGTCAGAGTTGTGCACGCTGTTTTTATTGGGTCATTAAAGTTGGTGTATCGTTACATAATTAAAAATAAAGTTTTTAATTATTTAACGATATTAAGTTAACTTAATATAAAAATTTAGAAAACATTTTATTTTGATATTTTGATTTATAAATTTACAAATTTATAGTAATTAAAGACATTTTATTTTTCATTATTTTTTAAGTTCAAGAAAATTCTTGTAAAATTTATGAAGATATGTGATATCTTCAATCTACAATTTGCATTTCAATTAATTTATTTTAGAGCTATTTAATATAACAGTTATTTCGTAAATTTACTCGTCGTACAGAACAACCCAAAATGTTTTTTTATGAAGAAAAGTGAGATGAGTATTTTCCCTTCCTTGTAGAATCGCATAAAGATCAATATTTAATTAAGAAAAAAATCGATGAAACGAATTTTCTGATATTGGACTAAAAAATTTATCTTAAAAAAAGTTCAGAATATCCTTACTCTGCCAGTAGACGAGTTGTAAAGAGCTTGAATAAGGCCTGATTGAGGCTGGTTCAATTCCCGGCAGAGGTCGGTGTTTTTTCCACTTTGAATTCTCCTCCACACGGGTCCTCTGTAAAGATAGAAGGACTGACTCAACGTTAGTCACGAACCACAAAGACCTGTAGTGGAGACTAACTTAAACTGTTTCTATTATTGGTAGGTGAAAATCTCTTGTTAGCATTTCATTATTATCTCGACCATTTCCTCAGGGAATAAATATATCTATAGGTTACTGTATTTTTTTTTAATTTAAAAAACAAAGATTCTGAAGAAATCTTTTTAAAATTTTATATCAAAATTAAGCAGAAAACTACTTTCGTCAATTTCCTTAAATAATTGGTTTTCAAAGATATAAATTAGAAAAAAAAAATGAGGAAAAACAAACCTTTTTTGCTAATGTGATTTAGAAATGAGGTCTTTTTTTTTACTGAAAATTAAGTATAATTAACTAAATGAAGAACAAAATAAAATATATCTATTTAGTAAATAATTAACTATTTCGGCACTAACTTTAAAAATTATTAATCCCAAAAAAAAGAACGTACGTTTCGAACCTCGACAATTTAGGTATCTTTGTCAAATTGCTAAAATAAAAGCCCCCCCCCCCCCCTACCTTAAGACGTTAAACGCGTCCTCCCTTCACGAGAGCCGTCGCGTCGGTTGACTGACTTTTCTGTCAGCCGACGGCTCTCATGAAGGGAGAACGCGTTTAACGTTTTAAGGTAGGGGGGCTTTTATTTTAGCAATTTGTCAAAGATACCTAAATTGTCGAGGTTCGAAACGTACGTCATTTTATTGGGATTAATAATTTTAAAGTTAGTGCCAAAGTAGTTGATTATTTATTATATTGTAACGACACGTTAAAATTGTGTTAATATATCTATTTAATCATCTTCATTCGGTATTCTACGTTTTGAGACAAGATATTAGTTGATTTTAGAATTGAAAATGAAGCAGTTTTTCATTCATTCTGTCAATAGGAAGCTCCTTCAAAAGCGTGTGTCTCTTAATCAATTTTAATGTATGGGTCTTCCTAAAAATTGACGGGCTTATTTAAAGGCAAGAGGTCATCTAACTTGTAAATTTGAAATTCTTTCTATCTGGACATATCTAGAAATAAGCGCATTAAAGCGATAAAAATTCCCATATGTTAGTTTTGGAAACTAAACATTGATTTTCTATTCTATTTCTATTAATACTTCTTTTAAACAACCAATTTTAATTCCTCTTTCAGTTAATCCATTAATCAGTGAAAGATTTCATAAAATAAAAGTTAATCAAAATTCGAAACTTTAATTAAGTAAAGCGGATTTCATTACTCTTTTCGATGTTTTCAAATAATACGCAATCACATAATCTTGTATGATTCTAATTTCTCACGCTTATGTGATTTTATATTGTCTGAAAGCTTTTATCTCTCCCACGCTACATTTGTTAGACTATTGTACTACTTAGCATGTAATTGATACGAAATTTTAAAATAAAAATAGGCTTTCTTCCGTTTCTGTCATTTTCATGGCTAAAATAAAAAAAAAATAAAGAAAGAAATTTTACTAAATTATATTTTAAGGAAAATAGGCTTTATGTATCATCGGGAGCCTGGAAATCTAAAATAAACAAATGATTCCGATGATATTTCCTATAGGCCTGTCTATCCAGACCTGATTGTTTATTGATGACTGCTCCTAGCTGATGATCGCCATATTAGCGTGGAAGAGTTCTACTGGGATTTAGTAAACAACTGGTCTCAACCTATAGGCTTTAACTTCTTCAAAAGTAATTTTTCTGAGATTTTTTTTTTATTTACTTATCTGTTTTTATAAATTGGGTAGTCTCACTTATTTTTTTACAGTAGCTGAGCAATTTTATATTCAACCATAAATAAAAGATAAAATTATTTTAATGTATGTCTTAATTAAGTTACTTTTGTAACAATGTATCAATCTTATGTATTATTTTATTTTTTGCAGTGAAAAACTACGAGACTGTTATGATTTTTTTTTTTTGATTTTTTTCCGAAGTGTGAAACATTTGTTCATTCTTTTTTAATTGTTTTTATATTCTTCATGCTAAATTATTATCCCTCATCTCTCACAGTGGCTGTCGTATTTCATTTACACAAAGAACAAAAAATATAAAATCCTCATAAATACGTAATTGACAAATTAGATCACAATAAATCTTTCGACTCATTATTGGTTGGTTGTTTTTTTTCTACATTGCGAAAACCTTTCCTATGTGACATTTCCCAACTCATCAATCAGATTTGTCTTATCAATGTTTATCATTTCCATTTCAACATTTTTGTCCATTTCTCTGTCAGATTTCCATAAAAATTGCTAATTGTAGCTTATCTTTGTTCACCTTAGACCAGTTGAATTGTTCTCCACTCATCTCATTCCTCATAAAACTAACCCTTGAAATCTCTCGCTGAAACGGCTAGACTGATTTCTTAAAAATACGACAGCTATTTCTACTCCATTTTAAATAAAAGCACGATTATTTTAGTCCCCTTTCCCACCCACTCTTTGGATGCTCAATTTCTATTATGCGATGAAAGTTGAGATAAAACATACGTCGTTTTACTTAAAGGCAATCGCCATTTTTATGGATCCACGAATACTAATTAATTTCAATTTCAGAGATATAATATGAAGAATATATTCATTGTCAGTCTTCTTAATTCGTTTAATTTCTGTAATTTATTAGGAGGGGAGACACAGATACATGTAGACTGAATGATCTCATGAGCCTTAATTCCCTCTGAAAACAAGATCATGTGACTTTTATCAATCTTTAACTCTTTAACAAAGTTATTTAACCACTAATGTAATAAATTCCCTTCTTATATATATTTATTTATTTTTCAGTTTTATTATTATTATTCTTATAAAAATATTCTTATTGCTAATGTTTGATTTAGGAGAATTTAATAAAGATGTATCAATATCCCATTGAGAAGCATTTTACCATTTCACCAGATGGGTTCGAAATTTGTACTTTCCGAATTCCCACTTCCCCTTTCGGTCCTCCATTTAAGCAGCGTCTCCCAGTCCTCCTTGTGCCTGGTTTGTTTTTATCATCCGAAGTCTTCGTAGATAATACAAGAGCCAAAAGTCTAGGTAATATCAAAAACTTATCATTTCATAGTAAGATGGAAAATTACTTTTATATTTTAGGAAAGTTCGTTCACAATATACTTAGTAATAATTGTAGAAATGAATATGGCACCTTTTACATTAAATAAAGCAATAATAAATTCACAATAAAAGATAGGTTGATAAATTCACTGAGATAACTTCCACCAGCCATAATGAGTTTTCACCAAGTATTAAAAAAGAGAAAAAGAGCACTCAATTCTTAATAAATATCAGTAGGTGATGCTAAGTCACATCCTACAACGACCTACGATTATTATTTCTGTCAATCTATATATTGCAACGTCGCTGTTTAGTCGAGAGTACTCCTAGCTGATGTTCGCATAAAAGAATGAAACATCTGTCATCTGAATGCTGACAATTACTGAATACTTGGTCTCACCCATTTTTGTTACTTAGGAATTACTTTATGGGGGAAATAGTCAAATTTTGAATAACTGTACCTCAATAAGGCTACAATTTAAGACATTCTCTACAACATTATGGAATACAATTGCAAAACGGACGTTAACTCTAATGTGTTACGATGATTTAGAGCCGAGATTTTTATGACTTATTAAATCTTAGATGAAAAAACTTTTGACTCAAAAAAATAAAAATATAAAGATAAAATATTTCAATGCATGAATCGGGAGTAAATGCAAATGGAATGGTTATTTTGTCTTCTAGCGAAGTGAGGAAAGTTTTATAAAATGTACACAATGTACACTATCTATTCGATTTATTGGAATAAAATAGAGAAAAAACATAAGACTTGTCAGAATTCGAAAAAGGTTTAATCATTGGTGCATGTCTAGCAGAACCACAGTTAATAAAACAAAAGAATAAAACCTGTTTCAGAATCATCTCGAGGAATTTGGCTACTAGAAAATCCGTATCAAATGAAAGAACAGTGGCTGGAAAGCCATTCAGAGTTTGACCGTCAATGCTTTGATGATGAGTAGGGCTCGGATTATATGCAAAATGCATATTTGTTATTAAGAGGCATATCAACAAAATACAGGTTTACCAGTATGCACAATCGACATTAGATTCCATTGAAGTTAGCAATCCATTCATTTCGAGAATTGATGAAATTGGATCTTGCAAGTCATCTACCCTCTTGTATCTTGAAACAAACCTTGTATTTTGAAACTATATTTTGAAAATTCTGTATTCTTAATTCTAAGGAATGAATGCCGTAATTAATAATAATTTACGCGAATTTTCAAAAAAGAAAAATATAGAATGACACTTTTTCTAAATAGTTACTTATAAATTTGAATTATATATTGCTATTATTAATGTTTACTTACTGTTTTATATTAGTAACATTTAATTAAGATATTGTTCATAATCCCAGCCTATGAACAGATTTTGCTTTTAGAACCTCGTAGGATAGAGATTATAGATTTAAGAAAATAAAAAAAAATAAAAATAACTCAAAATCTATATTACTAAAATCTTTTATTTCTCTGTCTGTCTGTGTGTCTGTCCGGCGCAGTTTTCTGTGAGAATGAAAAATAGAAAGAATTTTTACAATGAAACATCCGCCACAGGAATCGAACCTGCAACCTTCCGATCCGAAGTCAGACATCTTATCCATTAGCCCATGGAACTACAACTCTCTTCTTATTGCATTTTTTGACTTATCTGTCAAAACTGAACTGACTTTGACTGAAAAGTAACAATTGTAATTAAAAAGAAAGTCAAAAAAGAAAGAAGCAGTACTTCATTAGGTAGCATACTAAGAAATCACTATTTGTAACTTAAAAACCACTGAAAAGTATCAATTGGAATGAAAAAAAGAGTCAAGAAATAAAAGAAGCAGTATTTCCATTAGGTAGAATACTGAAAAATCACTATTTGTAACTCAAAACTACTGAAAAGTATCACTTGGAATAAAAAAGGAGAGTCAAGAAAGAAAGAAGCAGTATTTCTATTAAGCAGAATACTGAAAAATCACTATTTGTAACTCAAAAACCATCATTATTTGTAACTCAAGAACCTCTCAAAAGTATCAATTGGAAAAAAAAGAGAGTCAAGAAAGAAAGAAGCACTATTTCTATAGGTAGATTACTAAAAAATCACTATTTGTAACTCATAAAGCTAGAATCACATCAAAGTCAAAAAAATTCATGATAAATATGCGGCTTATCAATCAAGATGAACGAGAGTTTCGATAACATCAAAGTCAAAAAAATTCATGATAAATATGCGGCTCATCAATCAAGATGAACGAGAGTTTCGATAACATCAATCGAATGATAAGTCTAAGAATACAAGGAGAGACTACAGGGCATACAATACAAGTGTGAATAAAATTAACACTTCTGATAATCCACCACACGAACATCTCTATCTGCCCGAGTATCTGAACGCATTGAATCTCAGCGATATTCCTCAACATCGTTTGTCATTGAAGATTGGATCTCCAATAATATTGTTGCGAAACATCAATCCTAAGTTTGCATACTGCAATGGAACTCAACTTAAATGCCGTTCATTCGATAATGATCTCATAGAAGCCGAAATTATAACAGGAACTCCCAAAGGAGATTTTGTTTTCATCCATAGGATGTCTATGAAACCAAACGATAATCTACTTCTATTCATTTTCACAAGAGAGCAATTTCCGATCAGGCCTTCTTACACGATGTTTATCAATAAAGCTCAAGGACAGACTCTATTAAAATTGCCATCTATTTGGAGAACGTTGTCTTCACTCACGCACAACTTTATGCCTTTGACTCACAAGTCGTCAGAATTTGGTTATCTTCACTCGAAAGAATAGTCACAATCAATTCGTTGCAAAGAATTTCATATACAAGCTACGATCTTCATTCATCATCTATATTAACAAACATCCATCTAAACTATCTCTTCTCTCAAATATCTATATCAATCAATTTGCACACGGGTAATGGTTGTAATTAAGAAAAGAGATTCAAGAAAGAAAGAAGCACTATTTCTATAAGATAGAATACTGAAAAATCACTATTTGTAACTTAAAAACCAACGTTCTTTGTAACTCAAAAACCACTGAAAAGTATATCTATATTACTAAAAGCTTTTATTTCTCTGTCTGTCTGGTGCAATTGTTGTAATTTGTGAAAATAGAAATAATTTCTACAAATTCACTACAGTAATCGAACATGCAACCATCTGCTCCGAAGTTAGACGTCTTAGCCATTAAACCACGAGGACTACATTTTAATCTCCATAAAAAATAAAAATATATCATAGATACATGATTCACACGCTGGTTCTAAAAGCAGTCGTGGATTGACAGAATATAAACATCTGAAATTAAATTAAAAAAAAAAAACTTTTGAAAAATTTTAGTTTAAGTTTACTTGATGTAATTTCTGTGTGTGTGTTTTTTTAATAAATAAAAATTTGTTTTCCGTTACATATACGGAGGCTTCCAGAGCGAAGCGACGGGTAGCCGACTAGTTAAATTGAAGTTATGAGACTTTTAATATAGAATTCTCATTCAATGTAGCATTCATTTTAGTTGACCACGGATATGATGTATGGTTAACCAATATTCGAGGAACATTATATAGCCAAAACCATCTTCGTTATTCATTCACAGATCCAATATATTGGGATTTCAGGTAATTTGAATCACATATCAAATATTCTATACTAACATTGTCTCCATAAATATTCTTGTCGTAATTAACTCACATCAGAACTTTTTTAAATATTGAAAAATAATCCCATGTTGATTATAATTATGCTAATTTATGTATTTACTTACATCTTCCGTACATGAGTATCTACATGTTCGCAGATTACAAAAATTAATAATAAAAATGTTTTTTAGAATTATAGTAAAACTGTTTTCTGAGTAAAGAATGCTAAGCCAATATTAAATGTAATATACGCTAATTATAAAATAAACTTTTGGATCTTTTGAATAATAAAAATTTGTTTTTGAATAATATATTTTTATTGTAATTAATACAAGGAATTTTGTAAATAACAACTTATTCAACAATAACAAATTTCTAAAATTTCTTCTTTTCGAGTAGCTTTTATTCAGAGATTTTATTAATTATTAAAATTGAACAATTTTATTAATAAATCCTAAATTTTACTATCATTACTTCTGTTAATTGAAATTTTTGTGTCTACAATTTTATTAAAATCTGTTATCGAAGATATAAAATTCAATTCAAAGTTTTAAGACTATTATCTAAGCATTGCTACTATTAAAATTCATTTCATATTAAATATTAAACGATATGTATTTTTAACAACAAAAATGTATTTTAAACAATATCTATAATTTATGTGAACCCAGGACCAAGCATACCAAAACAAAAGTTTTAAAGTTCTTTACAGTTGTGGCTTGGATTGTATACCACGTTATATTGTTAAGGCATTAATAAGTCTTTAACTTTGTAATAAGGTGCCCGTGAGATTATGTAATCTGATTGTTTGTACGATATGAATTATGTTCTAGGTCCATAAAAAGGCCTAGTTTCTGCTTGTATTTTATCTGATGATGAAGATTTAACTCTTCGAAAAATGTAATATATGTTTATAAAGTTTTTTTATGTTTTGTTTTGGTGTGTTTGGTCCTGGGTTCATATTTATAGTTTTGAACACACAATGAATCCTAATCTACAATTTATTTTTAATATTCAAATTTTTTACAATTAAGTTTAAAATTCGAATTGCAATTGTGTTTGTGTCTGTAACAATTGGTAAACATTATTATTAATTCTGAATGCAGAATATAATTTACATGTAATATTTTCTGTAATTTTTTAAATCTTTCAATACGTGTAAATTTTGTTTAGTTTTCAGGAATCTGCTGTATTTGACCTACCTATATTAATTGACTACATCCTTGAAAAAACAGGAGCACGGAAATTATTTTACATTGGATACAGTTTAGGGTCAACAATTGGTTTCATGATGTTATTTGCATTGCCACAATATAACGAAAAGGTATATTGGTTTTACCATTACATTATTACAAAAAAAAAATCTAAAAGCAATTGTAATCTTTGAAGCTTTTCTTTTTCTTTTCTTCCAGTATTCAGTTTTCCTTATCCTTCAGCAGAGGTATTCTACCACTTTTGTTTGCATAAGCTCAGGTATATTTTATTTTCGCCATAAGGCTATTGGTGCATATTTCAAAGTATTCAATAAAACACATAAGTAAAATTCAAGGGCAAGCATCTAAAATAAAAGATATAAGTTACAGCCAGTGAAATACTATTGGATGTAATATATATTGAATTAAAGTTTAAAACATTTTTGAATATTTTTAATAAATAAACAAATAAATTTTAATTTTGCAAATACTCATTACTTATTTCCTATCGTATTATTAAATGAACAAAATTGTTTTAGCTCTCAAAGTAACTTATTTAAAATAATGAAGAATTAGAAAATCTTCCAATACTGAAGGTTTGTTGTCTAACGAACCTCCTCCTCGTATCACGGATTGAATATCGCTGTCCTGTAATAATCCCATCCACAAAATCCAAATTAATCTTCAGGTTATGATTTTTTAGCGGCCCCTAGGTTACAGCTTTCCTGTAAAACATATGAGAACGCTCTTGCTTTTATGCTTGCTGGATGTCAAACTCTGTAGTGGCCAAACGGTTGAAGATATTAGAATGAAACCTTCACCATTGTGTTCAATATCAAAAAGTAGGTGACCACGTCCAAAAAAAATCAGACCTCTAGGACCACTCTTTGACTGGATTGGGGGGGGGGGGATCAAAATTTTTATCATATCTCACTTGTCAGCAACCGTTTGTCTGGCAAAAAGGTGACAACTACCAATGTGGTCAGAAGAGTCGATATTTGGGGGACGTCTATCGCCCTTTTCCACTTTTGACCCCCAACTTCCGGTTTGCTGTAAGAGTCCATTAGGTTCATTGTAAACGCTGGCTAGGTTCACTCTACTTTCGTTCATAAAATTGTACATACTATGGGGCCGCTCTGCTTTTAACACTGTCTAAAAGCATTAATTATCTTGTTTCTTAGAATGCCTATAAATTTTTATTTAAAAAAGATGAGCTGTATAGGTTCTAATTCAAACCGAAATTTATTACAAATTTATTAAGTTCCATGTGTCGTTGAGTGATTTTTATATTTGATGCAAATTTCCGTCAGCGTCTCAAATTTCAAATGCTTTAATATTTTGATTTTTCATATCCAAACGCATAAACAAATTATATTGCCTTGACTTCCAATATTTCCATTATTCCTTTACGACGACAACCTCTTGTTTTTAGGAACCAATAGGCAATTTTAAAAAATTCTTAAAAGGAAAAATACATTTGTGTAAAAGAAATTGTTTGCAATCGATTTTGGACTTGGGTCTTGTATTTACCCTAAAAATCGTTATAATATTCGCTGAAATGAAGCCGATATAATTAAAGTGTTTTAATGTTTTTAGTTTACTATTCTAATAATATTATTTCTTAATAATTTTTAGCATGCAATTTGATATATATATATATTCGTTTTCCCCAATATTTTGGTTAAAATATTTGCTTAAGAAACTATTCACGAATTAACTAAGAAATTACAAACATTACAAACATTATAAACATCACATGGCGTTGTCATATTGATATGAATGTTTACATATATAGAAATATTACTGAAACTATATTCTAATTGGAAAACGATTAAAATACTTATCTAATTCTTAACTATATCTAGTTAGAATTCGTTTACTTATTCTTATATTAAGGCATTTTTCAAGAAATTTCAAAATAAATGATGTTTTGGAATTACAGATTTTTGCAATGATGAACATGGCTCCTGTGGCAACTGTGCATCACATTAATTTGGATTTGACAAATGAAACATTAAGGAATATCTTAATTCATGTACTGGTAAGGTCAATAGTTTTACTAACTCAACTGAAATAAGTTATTTTTAAAATGGAACCAAATCTCACAAAATAACCCTGAAAGAACTTGAAGCCTACTTTCTATAAATCTTGCTTTTCCTTTTTTTTTTCCTTTTTACTGATAAAATAATAAATAAGGAATTATTAACTTAAATTGTATAAAATTGATTATTTGTAAATATATTAAAGCTCACACAGTTATTAAGAAGAATAAAAAGACCATTGATTAAGACATGGACTGACTATGAATATTTCTGTCCTAATGTTTTTGTAAGTTTTATAACCTTCAAGAGCTAATTTTTCGACAAGGATTCTCTTGGAAAAGATTTAATAGATCTAGAAGACAAAAAACAAAACCCTCAAAAACCGGACCTACAGTATCATGTCTCACTCCTCCTTCAGGACCAAACTATACAGTATATATTATTAATCAATCAAAGTGAGGAACAATGGCGCCAATAAAAGTACCTGCTTATATAGTAAATATATGAGTATTCAAAAATAGAGGCACCGTTACCAATTCTCTTGAAAGTCAGCCACTTAAAATGACTTCTGATTTAAATATCTAATCTTATTTTCATTATTCAAAATAAAGGATTACAATAAAATCAACGACTTTATTTTCATCTATGAATAAAAAAATAAAATCGATGATCATTTTGATAATCTACTGTAGGAACATCAAATTAATCAGTTTGGTTTTGAATGTCTATCTGTGATCCCCTCAAATAACTTTCGAAAAACAGGACTGATCTTCTTAAAATGTAGTATGCCTATCTAAGGAGCAGAGATAGTCTAATTGACATTTTGTGAAATCTTTTCAAGTGGTCTTTGTTGATAAATTACCGCGGTAAATTTTTTAAACTAAGCAAAATTCCAGAAACAAAAAAGTTAAGGAAATTTAAATACAGCTTTTTTCAGAAATCTTTTTCTAATTTAATGTTATTTATATGAAAATTTCTTTCTTTCTTTTCGATAGCTTTCAATGTTTTTCTTTTGTTTTTCGATAGAAGAATCCAAAGGTGCCACTGAATCCCTCATCTCCGAAGGCTTTTCTTCCAAAAATCCATGAAAATTGTCGACGGAGACTATTTTGGAGACGAAAATGCTTATTAGGTTTTGGAATGCATACAGGAGATATTGTTGGAAACATGAATGCTGTAAGTAAGTATTAAGTATGTAGTTTTTGCAGTTAAGTTCCTACATGTCTACATGTGCCCGCAGAATCATAAATGATAAAGCGATTGTTTGCAGAAATCCTGTTGAGTCCAAGGTGAAATGATCTTGGTCAAATGATTTTGTTTCCAGATGATTTCCAGAATACACTCAGACCTACATCCAATGGATACTAATCTCGCGATTAAATAAAGAAGCAATTAAAACACTGTAAAAAGTTGTTTTAAAGCGTGTTTCTGAAAAAACATTGGAATGATTTAAATATTTTCTTAAGAAAGAACCAATAGTCGAAGACAGAAGACGACCAAATGACCAGAAAGATAATAACCTTTAATCAACTTCTTTCTTTTACCATTTCGACAATGGCCCTTATTTTATTTCATAAGATTCTTGATAATTCAAATAAATGAAATATAATTAATGTTCTCTGACATACAAATATTACATTTATGAATTATTTATACTTTCAGCACCTGCATCACAGGATTTCAATTTGAAAAACCTAGCAAGACTGTAATTTTAAATTTAGAAATAAATAAAAAAATAAAAAATTAAACCCCTTATTATCTGTACAAAACTTTGAATTTTCTTGTGCTTATAAATGATAAATTCCGGAAACTTAGTAAACCTGATTTTTGTTCTTTTTCAGTCTAGATTAAATATATACTTCCACAATATTCCAGAGCCAACTTCAATGCGGACACTTTATCATCTTTTGCAGGTAAATTACAATTTTTATTTTTATTAATGGATGAATATTGTGCAAAATGGATGAATATTGTTAGTCTTCTTTCGAGTGGAGAATTAGAAACGTTAGAAAAAATCTTAAGCTGTCATCCCAGTCTTCATTTGAGGAAGTCTTTTTGTTTTGTTTCTCCTTTAAAACACATCCTATGGTTTTCCAGTCCTTCCTCTTCCCATTGAAGTTATCAATATCAAAAGTAGTTTACTTTTTTTTTTTTTTTAATTTATTGTAAAAAAAAGTCAAATCGTAGATACTTTAAAGTGAAATCATTTAGTCATTTTTCTTCTTTTTATCACAACTGAAATATAATCGCTGTGAAGGCAATTTCTAAAAACGAAATCGTTTTTCTCTAAATTTTGACGCCACGTTTTATAGTTCTTTGTACAATCCAGGAATGTTTCTGAAAGGAGTGGAACGAAACTTTGTTGGCTTACAGACATCCGGATACATTATTAAAAATAAATGAATAATAATAAAAATTATTCAAAAATTAATAAATAATAATAAAAATTATTCAAAATTAATAAATAATAATAAAAATTAAAAAAATAAATAAATAAACAAACAGTTTTGTTATTAAGAAGCAATATTTATATCAAATTAGATTTATTCAATTTGAAACATCGGCTAAATCATGTAAAGATTCTCAACGAAAAATCACCTCTTAGCCATTAATATGAATGCCAAGTTTCTTATTTAAAATGATAACTTTCAATAAAAATTTATTTCCAAACTTTTTACTTGGCATCAGCTATCTTTACGAAGGGGTTGTTAGAATGACGTCACAGCAACCAAAGGAATCGTTAGTTCCCAGTAATAATTTGCGTTTTATGTATGTATTATAATATTTCTTACAACATTATTTCTTACCAGGTACCTTTGTTTCAAATGAAAGTTTGATGCTAGTATTGTGCTCACAAGCCTTCTGCATTTTGAAGTAAACATCTCAAGAGATTCGTGTTTCTTCGTCGACGAGTCAAACAAGAATGACTGGGATAAGACCATAGATGAGATATGGATTTAATGTCTAAGATAATCTTCTTAGAAAAGATCATGAGCAACACTAGCATTCCGATAACTGAAACGGTATTTTTGAAGCAGCTCTTGATAAACCTCCCAATAGCTTTGTGTGAAAGTAAACCAAAAAAAAAAATGGGCAAAACAATGTAACGCAAAAAGTAACGCGTTTTCGTTACTCCATTACAAATAAAAGTAACTGAGTTACAGTTACTCACTTAAAAACGTAACGGCGTTACCGATCGTTACTACAAAAAAGTAACTGTTACTAGTAACGGCGTTACTAATGACGCGTTATTTCCCGACCTGCAAATAATGATATGGAACCAAATTTGAAGTGTAGTCACTTGTTGGATATGATCACTCTATTGTTGTTCCAAACAACGATGTGGAACCAATTTTGAGGTAAGAGGATTTTTTTGTTTTTAAGATAGAATCACCCTATACTCGTTCCAAATAATGCTATGCAATATATTTTGAAGTATAGTCCATTTTGTTTTTTTGAGGCAGGTTCACTTTTTAGTCGTTTCAATTTGCTAAATATTTCCAAGTTACAAAATTCCAAGTTAGTGCAATATGCATCCAATTTGGAGATATGATCATTCAATAGCGTTCAACGATGATAGATAAATTCCGAGTTGCTAAGCATTCAAATCTGCTAAGATTTCTGTAAAAATTTGGAGATAAATTACTCAATAGTATTCATTATTGCTCACATTCCAAATTGCTACGTTATATACTCGATTTTGAGATAAAAATATTCTACAATTGTTCAAAATTGCTAAGACGTTCAAAGTTGCTAAGACGTTCAAAGTTGCTAAGATATGCAATCAATTTTCAGATATGATCAATTAATTGCAGTTCCAAGTTGTTAAGATATATTCAAATCTTTCAATTACAAGAAAAAAACAAACAAAAGTGATCATATCTGAAAATTGGATATATATCTTCAAATATCTTTTGATGATGTAGTTTTGAGTAGATTTGGATGTAGGCAATTAAGTCTAAAAACAAAAAATGATCTCACAAATCAGTTATTAGCAAACTAAAGATAAAATACTATTATTGAAATTATAATAGAAAATTTTATCTTTTAAAACAATTAATTTATTCCCGCCTAAACTAAATAAAAAGCATTTGAAATTATTGCAACAGTTTTAATTTAACTTTAAATACATAAACTTTGTATTTGTAGATTTATCAAGCTCAAAAATTGCAGATGTACGATTATGAAAATATTGCAAAAAATCGACAAATGTATAATCAGGTATGTTAAAAAAAAAAAAAAAAAAAAGATAGTAAATTTATAGTTTTCTTGGAGAACTATTATTTTAAAAAGTTAAATTAAACAATAACAAAAATTTAAACTTCTCATAAAATAAAAAATCTCATCTTTTTGTTTCTAAAATTTAATCTATTTATTTTATTTACGTTTCTTTTAATATCTGATATACACTCGTTTTTAAGAAAAATGCAACACCATGAAGGAAACATGCAAATGAAGTGAAACTTACAGGAAATGTAAAACAGGGTATGATATGCAAATGATTAAAATTTGGGAATGATTGTGCATGCTCTGCATACTCAGCAGCGCCCTCTGAACTCTCGTGTAAGAGCCTATAAGTAGAGGACTGTTGTGCATCCAGACAAATAGTTTTTCGTCTTCAGTGAGTTGTACGTGTCTACTGGAGTCAGTATATCTCGTCGACATTAAATGGCGCCTTATAAGCAAGCTACAGAATTTGAATGGGGCCGAATGAACGGCTTGCGTGAAGGAGGATTTTCAAACCGCGAAATTGCTGCTCATGCGGGACATAACACGACAGCGATGAGTGTGGAAGCAGTGGACTGACGAGAATAAGACGAGTCCAAAATCCGGAAGTGGACCACAAAATGCACTACGGGATGATAGACATCTCATACGCATGGCAGTGACGGAACGTTCAGCTTCTTTTCGAATGTTAGCACAACGTTGGAACACTGCAACAGGTCTGACATTGTTTGGTTCCACGGTTCGACGGAGTCTGATGCACAGCGGACTGCGTGCGTGTATCCCTTTGCGGATGATTTCCTTGGGCCTGAACCATCGACGTCTCAGGCTACAATGGGCTCACGAACACACTCACTGGCGTGCAGTGTTTTCAACTTGGATTTTAATGATGGCCGCATACGCATTAGACGATAACAAAGTGAGCGCCATCTTCCAGACTGCATTGTCCAGCGTCATACTATACGAACGATAGGCGTGATGACTTGGGGGAGAAACCGGGTATCATAGGCGATCTTGGCTGCTACGAAATGTGGGCACTCTTAACTGCAACCGCTACCCTTCCTTCAGCACACTCCTGGAGTCCTATTCCAGCACGACAACGCCCGACCACATGCTGCCAGAAATGTCCAGGACGTCTTCGAAGCAAGGCAGATACCCCTTCTTCCCTGGCGTATATGTTCACTCGATATGTCACGTATTGAACATGTCTGTGACATGGTCACTCGGCAACTAGCCCATCATTGTCATCCAACAACCAATACCGATGAACTGTCGACTCAGATAGAAGCAGACTGGCAGGCGATACTCCAGGAACACATCCAAGGTTTGTTGATTCGATGCCACGTCGTACAGCAGCTTTTTTTGCAGCTCATGGAGGCTTGCTGATTTTTTATACTGATTTTTTTATACTGATTTTTTGCAAGAATTGTTGTTGCATTGCTCTGAAACTTTAATCTTTTGTTTATATCACTATTAATAATATGTGTAATACATTTTCGGATTGCTCCTTCATGGTGTTGCAATTTTCACAAACATGAGTGTATATATATTTTTTTTTTAATTTCCAAAGATCTTAGGTACAAAAAAAAAATGCATGTAAGCCTTTATTGTAGTTATTTGCAATTACTAAACATTCATGAAAGGCTAGTTTATTGAAAACATTGTGATACATTTATTATTATTATGTTTGTATGTTTCAAACCTTGGGTTTCCCCAGCAAAAACAATATGGCGGGTCAAGGACCAAAGCACATACTGCCAAGTGTAAAGATATGTGCAAGAATGATTAGGGATGTGTGCTTGTGTCCATAAATTTCCTAACTATGCGTGTAGTGTTGAGTACCACAGCCTTCTGCAGTTGTGCATAAGTGATTTTGTGAAGTCCTAGTGTGCTGAGACTGTGGTGCAATGTGTGAGGCACCAGACCAGTGGCAGACAGAACTTATTATTATTATTATTATTATTAAATATTTATTATTATTATTATTACAAATATAGATCTCGATTATTTACAAAAATTACAAATTACAGTACTCAAATTTTTTTTTCAAAAATAGTTTGGAATCGTTTATATAAAAGAAATTAAAAGGTAATAAAATATGAAATTTTCTTTACAAAAAATTATTTGTAATGTAATTATACAAAATTTTATAAATAGAAATAAAAAATAATAGTACCGGTAATCAAAATTATCACGTGAGACAAAATAATAAAATATCTGGTCCTCTAATTTATAATAGTTACGGACCAAAAAATTTAATTTCAAAATGGAGAGAATTATAAATAAGATGAATATAAATATCATTTTGGGAAATCAAAAAATGTCTGTCATCAAAAAATCATTAAAAAAATGGCTTATTGAAAATACCTAAAGAGATTTAGTGATTTATGTTATTACTGTATGTGTGATATACTGTATATGTGATGTACTATATATATATATGAGATAAATTATTAAATGAAGAAAAAAATGAGGCTATTTTGTTAATGTGTTTTCGGAATGTATCATTATGTAGTACAATTTAAACAACAATAATTTTATTCTAATATATGTATAAAATTAAGTTATTCAGGTTAATTTAAATTGTTTTCTAGAATAATTTACTATACTAAATTAATTAAGAAGATTTTTCATTTCTCTTAGTAATTCATATCAATCATTTGAATGAAATCTTGAGTTTTGGTGACTCAATAGTGAACATATCTCTATAGGATCCAAATACAAAATCAAATTGATTCCGAAAGAACAACAATTTTTGACAAACTACAGCTTTCTTAAGAATTTACAAAATATACAATACTTTTATAAAATTAATGAATAATTTATTAATTAATCTTACAAACGAAACAGAAATTACAATAAGAACTCGGTGCTTCCGGAGTCGAATTTAGGGATTGAAAAAATTGCTTACGGCTTCCACGTATGGAGTTGTTGTTGATTCAATGTGGAAGCCATTGTACTTCCGTTCACAATCTTCTATAAAGGGTCTCTGTCTCCGTTCTTGTGACGTCAAATGGGAAGGGTGAAGTAAAAGCTGAATACAAACAAGAACAAACAAAACTTCGAAAGAATTTATTTCTTTAAAATAAAAATAAAATAGAAATAAAATAGAATTTCTTTATTTTTTTCGTTGCTTTTTTAATTTATTTATTTAGTTACTTATTTCTTTATTATAATTTATTTTATTAAAAATACTGAGAGGTTTTATTAGTTTTTGTTAAGATATATATTTTTTCACTAAACTTACATACCATTGTTTTCTTTCTTTAGCCTCATCCCCCGGAAGTAAATTTAACTGGAATAACAGTTCCTGTCATTTTATTTACATCAAGTCAAGATTTCGTTGCAAATTCACTAGATGTGGCTTTCCTAAAATCAAAGTTCCAAAACTTAGAACTTTTTGATGAAATCCATCTTAAGGGATTTGGGCATTTTTGTTTCTTATGGGGATTTGATGCTTCAAGATTAGTATATATTAAAATACTTGATTATTTGAATCGACATACACACCACGAATTATTTCATAGGCCTTTTTCCAGTAAAGTGTTGAATCATCATTGAATTTTTGATATGTTTGTATTTTAAATGAAAATAAAGTAATAATAAATTAGAAATAAAAAGAAAAGCAATTTCATTATAAGAACAGTAATTAAACCAATTATAAATTAAAAGTATATATTTTAATGGATATCAATTTACAATATTGTTGTATGTTTCTCTATTGTTTATAAAATGTTCAACCTATGTAATTGATTTCTACTGACGTATATCGTTTACGAAAATGTTTGAAGTTTACTGATGAAAGATAAACATTAGTTGTATGAAGGCAGATAATCTTAGAGTTGCAGGAATTTGTTCTCTTAATATGTCTGATGCAAATTAAGCATTTTGATGCAAATTAAGTAGAGGTCTCACTCATACGACCGGTAGGTTCCAGATCCCTGACGAAAGATTTTTGCTCCTTTTTTTTCCCCACTTACAAATGCATAAAAAATTGTTAGAAAACATGTTTGCACTATCACCTATTTAATAAAGTAAAGTAAGTTAGATAAATTATTTTAATCGTTATCAAACTTAGTGCTATGAATTCACTGTTTATGCCAATGAAATAAGACAAAAAAAAAAACACCCCGAGAAAAGTGTCCGATTGCCGCGAATCTTGCAAATGACTTAGATTGATACCTTAGGGGATAATATGCAAATGATTAGAAAATCACGTCCAATGACTAAATAGTGACTCACACATTAGCGCATGGGAAGCCCGCATCGAGGAGGGTATATAAAGAGAAAAACTGGCATGCAAGGATAATTGTGAAAGCGGATTGCTGTTGCATTACGGACTGTGAGAATGCCTCGACGTCAGATCTGTGCGCAATACGAGCAGTTGAATGATTTTGAGCGAGGACGTACCATGGGCTAAAGGAGGTCGGTTGGTGAAATGTCGTTTCGCCCGGCTTTTGGGACGGAGCGACGCGGCAATGGGATGATGCTGGCGGCAAAAATCGAGGAGGACGAGGGCACGAGGCGCGAGGGCACTGGACGGCCGAGGGAGATGACAGAACGCGAGGATCGAGCGATTGTGAGAGCTCTCCCGAAATTCGTCGCTTCAATCAACCCTGGCCAAGTTGCGATGTTTTCAGGTGCGGAAGTGACCATCGGAACCATTGCCAGATGGCGACACAGGAACTATATCGAGGAAGCCACTCCGCCGCCTACCAGTGATCGCCGAACATCGCGGTTCAACGGCGTCCGACAAGATCAACTGGAATAGAGTGCAATGGAGTCGTGTTGTCTTCAGTGATGAGTCACGATTTGCACTGGGCGCCGATAACCGTCCCATACGTGACTGAAGATGACACGGTGATCATGGATTTACCGTGAACCGGCGTACGGCTTGCACACCGGAAGTGACTGTCTGGAGGGGCCACTTCCTTCGATGTACGACCTATTGTGTTGCCGTTCCTGTCGCAACATCCAAGGAGAATTTTTCAACAGGATACTGCCCGGCAACACACGACACAGCTCTCCCGTTACTGCCTCAATAATGTCGACAGCTGATCCCCCGATTTTTCACCTATTGAACACGTTTAGGCCATGATGGGATGTCGACTACGTTATCCCAGTTTATCAAGGAAATGGCCCGCCAATTAGATACCATGTGGCATGCTGTACCTCAGAATACTATCGGTGAACTGTCTCACGCTAGGTAACCGCTTATGCACGAGACAGTGGCGCTACCACATATTAACTTCGTGTAGCTGTTTTATCCGAATGAAAGGCCCAACTGTTCTGGAGTTGCAATGACTCCCTTTCTTAAACATGTACTTGTCAATTGGTAAGGAAATTGGCATCTCCATTGAATGATTTCTTCTATGTTTTTTTTTTTTTTTGCCTAAGAGTGTATTAATATATAAGGCATAGAAATCCGTTGTTTAGAATCCAATATTGTTCAGTGAGAAATTTTTGTCGTCGTCTCCTATTAATTCTTCGACAAGATTCCACTTGGTAAAATTTGGTTCAGAAACTCTTTTTTGGGGGGGAGGGGGGCGGTCACGTTCACACAGACTGAATGATTTGATGAGCCTCATTTTCCTAGAAAAATAGGCTAATTACAAAAAGTAAGCATTATTATCATGTTTTAATAGAAGCGAGTGATTGGCCGATGATATTCTAAAACTTTTGTCTCTTTCTCCTGCTTGTTTATCAACAAGGATCCAAACAGAGAAAATATTCAAAATATAAAAGAAGATCGTCTCTTATTCTTAAATAGCAGTGAAAAGTTTGAAAAAGATCAATCCAGCGGAACAGAAGTTAGTAGCAAAACACATTCACTCATACACTGGCTTCGTTCACTAAGCTCAAAGTTCAAGGATGGGTTTGGGGGACAACATTTCGTGAACAATGGGAGTAAGTTAAGTTCGAGTGGTCAGCCAGACTCTCGTATCTGGGAAAGAAACTCGGTTTACAGAGGGCTGGCTGGACCTTATATCCGATTGAAGAAGAATTCAGTATGGAAAAAAAATCATTCCTCTATCTGCATCAGGATAGGGGATTGAACCCTGGTCGTCCAGCCGCAATTAAGACAATTTAGGTATGTAAGAACGAAACAAAATCTTTTTGGAACTTTTTTAAGAATTTCTAAATGGAAATTTTTGTTTTGCAAATCTGAAATGTTTATCTTCGATTCCTTAAACATTCATTAATGTTATAAAATATTGTAAAATATCTAATCTTATTCTCGAAATTTCTGTGTGAAGAATAAATCGAAATCAAATTAAAAATAAAAACACAATCATTACAATAATTTCTCAAAATATAGATGTATTTTGAGACGTTATTGTAATGACTGTTTTTATTTTTAATTTGCTCTTGTCTTATGTTTATTAGATGATAAATGCAACTTTTTTAAGAGTTACCGCTCTTACTTTTTGAGATTATATAATGAGGAAAAATTACAGAATTACTTTGAATAATTATGTTGATATGAAGTGTGTCCCAGGAGGAACGGTTAGTAGTCTGGTAGGTTACAGTATCGGCCACTCTAAGAAAAAAAAGGTAATATTCAATGTGAATCCTATTCCAAACTGTTTATAGATAGGATATGTAAATGTACATTATTTTCATGTGCCCGGTAGCCGAGTGGGTAAGGGCGCTTGGCTGCGGGTTGGAGGTGGTCGATTCGATTCGGCGGGCGGCGGGCGGCGGGCGGCGGGCTGATCACCCGACTTCTTACTAGTCCCGTTGGTCAAGAAACGTCGGGAGCCTTACCTTCCGCGCAACCGTGGGCTTGTATGGCCTGTTTGGGGACAGCTTTTAACAGCTAAATGTACTTTATTTTTAATGTAACGAATAATATTGTCCTTTTCTCCAGCCGTAATTTACGACTGTCTGAAGCACGGTGTATAAAAAAAGAACTCATTTATTACAGGGCCGGAAAACCGGGAAAGAAATTCCAATTCTTCCTCAAGGAATCGAACCCGACTTATATAGTCAGCAGCTCGTTGCATCACCGGGACCACAAAAAAAATAATAAATAAAAAAATTCATTTAAAACAATCATAAATCGTACAATTCATTCAGGGTAAAAAAAAAAAAAAGCTAAAAAGAAATGTTGTATTGAAAATAAATTTCTCTTCTTGCTGATAAATTGAAAATCAAACTACTAAAACTTCCTGGTATTTTAGAATTCGATTCGCTTGAAATCCGATCTTGATTTGCATTGATAGTGGTTGGAGGGAGAATTGCAACAGCGTTTCGATTCGAAACCAATAACATGAGAAGTTTAGTATTTTGTTTACTAATATTTACTGAACTCCAAATTGTTTTTCTTGGAAATCCAGAAGAAAACATGAACACAGTCTGTAGACAAATATATTACTTTAATTTCTATTACTTTTATTTTTATTTCATAATTTAGATATATTTATAAAATGGTTGATTATAAAATACGATCGTTTCTTCATTTTTATCAATTGCTCTTTCAGATATTTGAAATTTTTATAATATATGTATTGCTTTGATAATATATCCAAATAAAGGTTCACAAACGGGTCTACTGCGACATAGCCCTAATCTACGAAAATGTCTGTAAATCTGTAATGAGATGTTAGCAAAATTAAGTCCCAAAAATACGAAGTTCGACCTACAAGCCTACATTCCTTTAAACGTTGTTTCTTACAATTCCTATATTCTTTTAAAAAGTTGTGAAAACGACAAAAACGAAAGTCTTACATGTTTGTTTGTTTGTTTGTTTATTTGTTTTTTTTTTTTTTCAAATTACAAAATTTGCTGAATCTAAACAGTACAACTATTGTCTTAAAAATTTAATTAACTCAGATTTAAGTAATGAAGTTGTCTACATTGGATGAATTTTGAATTTTATCAAATGAATGGATTAGTTAGAAGGAGATTAAGATAATTACGTGTTCATCAAATAGAAATTCATTGTCCTAATGCTTTTTTTTATGGACATTTTTTGTTATTTTCTCGCGTTGATTTAGAACGCGATGGATTTGGAAGAGATTTCAAATATCAAAGTCAGATCGTATCTACCCTTTAAGTTTCAAGAAAATTTCAAGCCCAGTTGAAAGGGCTGTAACGGACCCTTACCCTCACTGGCCCTTTCTCTCATTGGCCCTTACCCTCACTGGCTGAACGTCGTTACGCTCATGCGTCTGAACAAATGAAGAATTACGCAATGCAGTCGAGGACGCATTTCGAACCATCATACCGCTCCAAACCATCATACCGCTCCAAAAAATATCAAGTAGGACGTGGCGGCATACGAACTTATGTGTACAAGTTGTGTACATATTTTTTTTAAATATTACTACCGGGAACTTCTCAGCCACATTGTATATTATTTATTTACATTATTTTCTCCATCTTATCTTTTCATTTTTAAATTCTGGTTTGCATTTCATGATTTCTGTTAGTTTTCTTTTGAATCTTAATTTACGTCTCCTATTTTAATTTATTTACTTAATAGTTTCATTTTTAAAATCAACATTAAAATATACACACAATATAATAACAGGTTAAATCATTACTAGTTTCGATTATCTTTTCGGTGATCTTACTCGGATACACTGATAGTCCAAGCGAAATGCTTCCCTTAGGAGGGAATTTCGACCAAAAAAATTCAAAACAGAATAAGGTACATTGAATCAAAATATGAAACAATTTGTCACTGCCAATAAAGTTTGTTCAGATCGACATTTTTAAAAGGTTACATAGAGTTAAATAAGGGTGGTGGGGAATAATAAACATTACAAAAAAAAATTAAAATAAAAAAAAAAGGGGGGGGGGGGAGGAATTTGGTTTATTCTTTTTCAAGTTCAACTTCTATGCTGCTTCCTTTTCTTGATTATAGTTTTTTGTTTGCTTGAATTTTCTTTTTTTTAGTTTGTACAGTACTGGCATATTTAATTTTATTATGTATTATTCATTTATAGGAACGTTGTCATTTACTTGTTTATTTGGTTTTTTTTTTTTTTTATATTCTTACAACATTAAATGTGACAAATGTTATTAAATGATTTCATCTGAACTGAAATTATCATTTCTATATCGTTTGACAGCAATTCAACAGTATTATGTTTTCTAAAATATCGAAATATTATTTAAATCAACATTTTAGATATTACAATTCATTAAATATAATACATTTGGGAGAGTTTTGTGACCATTTTTTTACTTTTTCTTCCGTCTCACTGTTGATGAAGACTTCTACTTCTTTGTTTTCACTTGGGGACATTTTGTTTTGTTTAACTTTTCCTTTTCTGTTTCCTTACATTATTGTCACAATTTTTCTTTTAACAAAAAATTCAAAGTAAGATTTAAAGAAAGTAAGTTTCAAGTTTTTTCCGGGAACTTCCTGTAATTAATTGGTGATCTGCTGAGTTTCTGTGGATCCAGTATCCAATTGGTAACGATATTGACTGCGGGCCGAAGGAGCCAGGTTCAATCCCCAGCGGAGGTCGGAGATTTTTCAAAACAGCTTAAAAGTGATTATCTTCCAAACAGCTTCAAAAGTGCTCTATAGCATTATCAAGTGTTGCCTGACACTTCAGGCACTTATCAGTTTCTTCTAAAAATACAGTAATGCAAAAGCCTACAGAAATTAAAATGCATTTCAACTATCATTTCCTTTTAACCGAAAAAAATACAGTCGATTGATGACCAACTTGAAAACTAGTGGCATCCTTCTCACACCCACATCACTCGTAAGACCTTTCCGTCGTTGCTGACACCTTATTAAGGCAGAAAATATCTGCTTAATTAATTTTCGCTTTAATGTCAAAGTAAATGAGATATCTTTGTTCTCAAATTCTTAAAAAGAAAACATGATAATTAGGTAGCATTGTACCATATAAAAGTGAAATATATAGTCATTATCCGCGGACATTAGTTCTTTTTGCATTCTTTCCAATTAAGAAAATTAGAAATTTACCTTGAACTCTTTCACAGGACAGTGGACAGCAAAATGGCAGAAAATAATTATTGAAATTGAGGGGTTATTATAAACAATCTTGGAAATGAGGGCATGCCAAAAAAAATCAACCAAACATCAGGTCAAATAATAGCTTTGTAACAGTATAAAAGCTGATAACTGAGACATTAAAATTACGATACAATGCTACGGATTTGTACAATTTTATATTTTGGCCTTGCATACCGTGAAATATACCTCCAGCTTGTTTATACGCTGCTCCGAGAAAGAGTTCATATAAATGTGGTGTTTTGTTAAAAACTGAAAAAAGAATCCAGTTTTTCCGTTAAAAAGTTCGTAATTAAGTGTTTTCAAATCACTTAATAACTTTTAACGGAAAACCTTGATTCTTTTCAAATTAATTAATGTTTTCAAATTATTTAATTCAAAAATAACAAACACATGACTTATCTATCTGTGGTATTGCAATGTGCATAATTACCAAAAGATATTACTTTAATGCATAATATTAAATTTGTTGTAAAATAATTTCAGCGTGACCTGATAAAGTTTTATGGATATCCATTTGAAGAACATTTCACTATATCACCCGATGGTTATATTGTTATTACTCACAGAATTCCATCTTCACCGTACAGTTGTCCAATTACTAGGCGTGTTCCTGTTCTAATGTTTCACGGAATACTGGGTTCCTCTGCTACATTCCTTGATAACACAAGGGAACGAAGCCTTGGTAATAAAAAGAAATTAATACATAGTCCTAGAGTCTGTTTCAGAGTTCTTTAGATCATGGTTAAGTAAGGAAAAATGAAATTGACACAGGTTTAAGTTATCATAGCAATGAATTTTGTGGACCGTTATTCTTTCTTAGAATGACCTAATAGAAATCACGCAGGGTTCCGTAGCAATTGTCTGAAAAATTAATTAAATTCTCATTAGTTTTTCAAGTTGTATAAATCGAATTAATTTTAATCTTAAGAAACCAAGCTAAGTGAATTAACTAAAGGATACTAAAAGTCATTATTTAAAACATTGAAGTATTAATAGAAATAGGATATACATAGGATATATATAGATAGATAGATAGATATAATCGAACAGGCAAAACTTAAAGCAAGGCCTTTGATGTATTATTATATTCTATTGTTTAGATTCCAATGCTTCTCTGTCGGATTTTTTTTTTTCGCTTTCTCTCACTAATTCTCGAAATGACCCATTTGGAAAAGATTCAAAAATAATATCATCTATAATCATAGAATATGCAATCAAGTTTCACGAAGATCCATCTAGCGTTTAAAAAGTGATATTAATATGGGTCTCGCAAGAACGCACTCAAAGCTGGTTAATTTGATGAGTCTCAATTTCCTATTGGAAATAAAACGGTTAATATCACTTTATTTTCGCTTGGAAACATATTACCTTATATTAAACTAGCAAAAATACCCCTGCTTCGCTCGGATTACAAAAAAGAGTTCTGATGCGGATGACGAAGAAATTGTAATTGTGTAATCGCTCAATACAACTTTTCCAGTTGGTAAAAAAGTCCAATGGTAGTTATAAATTAATGTTATAATCCTATATTGTAACTCGATCAGACATAGATATGAAATTAATATCAAGATCGTAAAATATAAGACTTCCCACCCCTTTCTCTCCTTCTCTATACCCCTATCACTTGGTAAAAAAATCACTTGATGATTACAAAATAATGTTATATTCTGTTTTGTAACCTGAAACCCCGTAATGTACTGTTCAATAAAGTTTCTCCCCCTCACCCGTTTACACCCTATAGGATGTAAATACCGAAAATTCGTCAATATATACTGCATGTTTTAGATTTTGACAAAGAACACTCATGCGAAATTTCGTATTTCCAACTAAAGCGGTTTCGGAGATATGCATCTTGCATGTTAAGTTTTGAGAACTTAGCATTATAAAAATTGTTTGAATATATTTTTTTTAAAAAAACCCTTCTGGAACTGTATTGGGATAAATAAGTAAAATGCTCCATTATTATTTTAATGTTTCATATACCGTAATGAAAAGACAAAATTATTATTATAAAATTTTTGAAATAATTTAGACTAAAATACTAAGAATTCATACATCACACTCATTTTCTCGAAATAATAATAAAATAATAAATAAAATAATAATAAAAAAAATTACTCATTTCCTAACAGTTTCCTGAAATATATAAAAATCATTGCATTCGCATTTTCCGCTTCTTCGCTTGCAGTTTATTTCATTTCAAAGTTCCATTTATATTATAGTACATCTAGCTCAGGAATGTAGTCCCTTCAGGCGTTGAGACTGGGAACTAGAGAAAAGAGTGATGAAAGGGTTTCAGGTAAGTGGGGAATAAGGATTACGGGAGTGTTTATTTATTGGCTTTTAAATTGTCAACCAATGTTACAAAGCACAAGTGTTGTATCAAATTTAGTATTATAGTGTCCAGCTTTTGTTTTGATTCTCAATCTGTCAGTCAAAGTAACTGTTATACGCCTTCCTTGTTACAGGAGTATTGACATGTAATGCAAATACCACTTCAACATAAATACAATAAAAATTATAAACAACATTTCACTGGATGCTAAATTAAGTTATTTCTAAGCAGAAAAAAACAAAGGTCAATGTACATTTAGTTCAGATTAAGTGATGTTTCCTATCTAGACAGGAAAACGTGTGATTCAATAACAATGGCTGCAGTGCTACCATACAAATTATCATATTTAAATTAAAATTATATCGTAAAAATTAGTGGTAATAACCCATTTAAACTGTCATGTATGTGTTCAATTCATGAACATTAGTCAAAATTGATCACTTTCATTAGTGATACAATTTGACTGTTGACGGTTTGGTTACTTTACTAGGAAGATGAGATACAAATATTACATGAGTCCCATTAATAACAGCAGTTTGATGGATCTTCCCGAAATTTTGCTTATTTAAAGACGACCAAACTTCTATATATAAAACACTACCTGTCCTTGTTATCAATTAAGCGCGTGATAATGATAAACTACCCCCGAAAACCATTAGAACAGTCATTAGATTTGAATGGATATCTTAATAATTATTTCGCCTTTTAATCCTTTTAATATCTCCATGAGCTTTCGTATTATACGAGCTTTCGTATAATTAAAATTAAGCAGTTGAAGTAACTTATGAGGATTTAATTAATTTCTTGGCAATGGGAAGACAAATGGAATCTCCATATATCTGAATTAAAAACAATTACCGTATATGCTCCAATAGAGGCCCCCGGCGTTTATTTGCAAAATTAGCCTTGGCTCCCGGCGCTTAAAAGAGACCGGCTGCTATTAGAGGCCGACCATTATTAACAAAAACCTTCAGAACGCAATATTTTTACACATAAATACCGGCTAATATTACAAACAGCTACTTTATTTGAATTTCACATGCTACATAAGACTGTTAAAGATAAAAGGTAATGTCTTTCTGTACCTTTCGCTGCTATTCGTCGTCCGAATCCGCAATGACGGGCGGACACCTCACCGGAAGTTTCTTTCGCGTATTCCACTGCGCGAATCTTAAAGGCAATGTCAAATGACCGTTTCGGCGGCATTTTGTAAGGCAATGTACCGTAAGGTATTAGGCACGACTATAAAGATACGGACGCTTACACTAGTACCGGTAGGCAAATATCAAAGAACCGGCTACTGTTAGAGACCGGCTACTATTTGGCCGTTTCCCCTCTGCAGCCCGGCGCTTATTAGAGACCGGCGACAATAAGAGCCTCGGCGTTTATTGGAGCATATACGGTATACACATTAAAAATAAAGAAAAATTCATTTGCCTCAATGAATTTCTAATGCGCATTTCAATGAATAAAAAGCGCCTAAAAATGTTAAAACACATTAAAATTTTATTTCTTTTTTTTTTCTGCACAGCTTGGATGAAACGTAAATGCGGAAATTACAATGTAAATTGGTTGTAGTTTAAAACTTGTCTACCAGAATAACAATGAATAATCGACTATAATAACCAAGATAAATAAATAAGAAAAAATGGTTATTATAAAGTAGTAGTTTACTTCTATGAAACGCTTTACATTAACAAACGGTGTTTTTTTTTAAGTAGATTTAAGAAATCCTAGGTTCGATTCCCGGGGGTGGTCAGGGTTTTTTTTTTTTCCCTTGGTTATTTATCCTCCAGATGGATCCAAGGGTTCACCCAGCCATCTGTCAAATGCGTTCGCTTACTCGGGCGGGTTTCGCACAGACCATCCGACCTCAAATAATATAAATTTGTTGGGCGTAAAACTTCCTTCATAAACTTCCTTCATAGCAAAAGCCTGTAATAACCACCTTTTCATTTTTTCACTCTACAAAAATGGGATTGTTTTCGATAACGAATTATGATTTACATTTGAGCTTATTTAAAGAAATAATCTTCAATTGAAAAAAAAAATGTTTTTTTTTAATAATTGTTTTTCAAAAAACACTTTTTTTTTTTTACTTTTTTTAGTCTGTTGTTTTTATTTTTGTTTTTTTCTCTTCAACCGATTAAACTAAAAATCTTTTTTTTTTTTCGTAAACCGTCCATTCCTTTTCTAAACCAAACAGGCAAACTATGTGATTTCTTTAGCATTAATTTTCTAGAATAAAAATAAACGGACGTTTGTCATTTATGTAATTTTCTTTATTTTCATTAGTACCGAAAAGGGAGCAAGATTTAATGAAAGTAGATTTTTTTTTTAACAAGGTTCGAAATTCTATTTCATTTAGTAAGAGATTCCGAAACACATAAAAAGTTAAAAAAATATTTTATATATTCAAAGTACACTCCGGACAGTTTCAAGTTCCTCATCATTAGCGGAATACAAATCGTGAAGAATTACACGTTTATATAGTCAATTATACAAATAATTATTCAAAAATCATAATAGAGAAGTCCAATCAGAGTTGATGTGATTGTTTTAATGTTCATAACTTTTTTGGGGGAGGAATTTACTATTTCAAAAATTTAAGATCTAAAGTTGTCGAAAACAGATATCAAAATTTCATACATCTTAAATGGAACATACTAGGATTCAGTTTTAAAACTTTAGGAAAATATTTATAAAATGCAGTATTATGAAACAAGTCTTGATTTATTTCAGGATTTTTGTTGGCGGATCAAGGATTTGATGTATGGCTTACTAATGTCCGAGGTAACAATTATTCACAATTACATAGGTTTTATACGTCACAGCTTCCACAGTATTGGGATTTCAGGTAAGAAAAGCTCTTCTTCTTAATTTAACCTTACCTTTTAATGTGTAATTTAATATTCAAGACTTCAAATCATGTAAGACTTTAATAAAAAGTGCGTCTATAAATGATAACCGCGGTTGTGTGTTACTATCGCCTTGCAATCGCGCCGTCTATTGGAAAGTCCAGAGATTGAGTACAACATCTGGTGGCGAAAAAAAACCAACGCCATTTGGTGATCAGAGACTCTTAAGTCAATTGTTATGCTGTACGAGAGTTTGTTAATTTATAGGTTGTTTCTTGTGAATTTCTATTTCTTGTATTTTTTGGGGGAATAGTTTGTTAATTTGCTATTGCCAAGAAGAATATGTATCTATTGAAGTAATTCAGAAGGCATTTTCTAAAGTGATCGAAGTTTAGCTACGTGTGAGAAACAAAAATAAAAACACACTTCCTAAATTACATTTTCGTTAATTACAGTGTTCCCAGCAATGAAAAAAATAAGTAAATAAATTAAAATAAGTGGAAATGTAAAGATGAATTATTAATATAAATGTTTGTGAAGATGATGTATAATGTTTAATGATGTTTAAGATGTTTAATGATGTATGTAAAACCACTGATAATTTCTTTCATGAAATAGATAATGTAGCATAAATATTTTCCAATAAAAATAGTTTCTTTATGAAGTAGTTTTAATATTAATACAAATATATAAATAAATGAGCAGCACAAGATAACCGAAACAATAAAAACAAATTAATTACAGTTGATAACAATACAGTAATTTAATCTACTGCTCTTTCTTACAAAATTTGTTTATTACTGAAAACTCTATACTTTTCACAGAGTTTTAAATTTTTCAAAATTTAAAACCTTTTCCTGAAGAAGCAGGGAAAGATTATTACCCTGCGAAATATTGCTGATAGAAGAATGGAGTTTTTTAATACTAAACAAATACTGTAATTTCAAAAAATATTTTTAAACTTTTAAAACACAGTAAAAAAAAAACTATTTTTATTTTACTTTTTTTTTTTGATGAGCTACCTTTTAGAAAGCTACATAATATTAAAAAAAAATTATTCTATAAAAATATTTTTTTAATATTATTTACAATAATATTGAATAAAATTTTTGAATTGTTTAATTTAACGATTTAAGCCATTACTTCATTCAGTATAGCTTTTCAAACATTAGATTCAAAGAAGAAAAAACTAATCTAGGTTTCGACATAACTTACGATGGTTCACATACAATATATTTACTGATAAATCATTCTTAAAATCAAAATCATGAATGAAATAAATTATTATTTCATTTTTTTTTAATAGCTTAAAACTTCCATATGTAGAAAATGGACAAAACATAATAATTTCTTAAATATTAAGAACTAAGGAAGAAAAAAAAACAATAAGTTCATAAATTGAAGTCGGTACACCTGGTTAAAGTAACACACATTAATTTAATCAAAATTAACATTACATTAAAATTACAACTATAGTTTCTATTGCCATGCGCAATCATTTTCAAGTAGGTTATTACAGAGGAATACAGGAGCATATATAGTGGGCGTAGTGGAGAAGCCCAGTAGAAATATTATGATGAAGTGACGTTTAAGAACTTCAGCGCCATCATCGGATAAATCAGGATCTAAACGTCACCTCATTATAATATTTCTATGGGGCTTCCCCACGACGCCCACAATATATGCTCATGTATTCCTCTGTAATAACCTACTCGAAAATACAGTTGTAATTTTATTGTAATGTTAATTTTGATTAATTTAATTTGTGTTACTTTAACCAGGTGTACCGGCTTCAATGTATGGACGCATAGAATTAGCAGTACACGTAAAAGACCTGTTATTCAAAGCAAAACAATTTATTTTTAAAGATATATTTTATTTATACAACAGTTTTCTTCTGAATACAGTACAATATCAAGATTTAAGACACGGATTTAAGAAAAACTTAAACAGAAACAGATTTAGATTATTGTCAAAGTTAGTAACACTTGCGATGAAAACATAATAATATCTTCATTGCGAGCAGTTCTAAAAAGATTGTTTTTTTAAGGAACCTGCTCATATTTCATTTCTGAAATGACGTGTGCATAACCGACTACATTTCGACTGCTTTTTCCCAAGCGAATCTTGACCCACCACAATTTTTTCTTTTAATGCTTTATCATTCGGAACAGATTGAAAGCTGATTTTCTTATTACATCCGTAAACTCTATTAAAGCATTGGGGAACAACAATTCCTTCCATGGCCGCGCGGTTGGCGTTGTCGCTATGACATCGGTCTCTCACCTCTGAGTACTGGGGTTCGACTCTCATGTGGGTTTCGTGATGGTGGACGATCCGCGCTGGGCAGGTTTTCTCGGAGTTCTCCCGTTTCCCCTGCACTTCTCCCACCATACTTTTTCAGTCTTTCTCTCCATATGTCCTTATTCCCTGGGATAGTTCAATAGACCTCCGGTCGCAGTGCTTGGCTTCTCTGCCACTCACATTCACAACATAACATTCCTTCCATTCCCTTTTTCCTTCGGACATACAGACACGTGGACGATCAGCTGGGTGAGTGATCAACCAATCACATTCACTCTGGCGACCAGAGTGAATGAAGATTAGGTTTCGAAAGATTAGAATCTACATTTCGCTTCCCAATAAAGTCAACTTTTCACTGCAGCCAACCAGCAACCGCATCTGTAAACTATAATCAGATGCGCGGTTGTAGTAACCGCGGTTGCCTGGTTGTAGCCAAGCTCAGAAGAAATTTAACCCATTCGTAGCAGCCGACAACATTCCAAGCAGACGACTCAATGGACGGATTTTACATTACATTTCTATTTTATATTACAGAGTTGCTTATTACTCGACGATTAAATTGAAAAAAATACTTTATTTCACTTCTTTGAACTAAAAAAAAAAAATTACGGCCATTAATTTCTTTTTTTCTTTGCTTGGCTGTGTTGCACGAAAATATAGTTAATTTATTTTTAGTTATTTGTCATTAATGAAACAATCACACTGCCACTGAAACTAATTTTTTTAATTTGGCTAAATTACTTAAAAGTCAGTCATTTTATTTTTACTTCTTTGTAAGATGGCTGGTTCAAGTTCAAGATGGCTGGTGAAGTGGATTCAATTTATAACCAGAGATTCTCTTAACAACATCAGCTATCTTATAAATATGCTGTCTAACACAGGGGAACATTTATTTTGATAAATCCTCCATCCTCTCAAAAACGAGCCTCGAACTACCAAAGCTGCATTGATTTCTTGAAAAGTTATGCGAAGATCCAATTTAAAATATGAGAACCAATGTTTTGGGTCCCCTCCCCTCCCCACCCTAAACACCCCCAATTTCTTAAAATTGATCTCCCTCCTTAATCGCTGCTATACAGTCACCACTATGGGACGGATAGCTGAGCGTGCACCTAATACTAAATTATATTACATTAGTAAGCCAATAAACTAAATTATATTACATTACATATTTTGATTGAATGTAAGCCAATAATCCAAACTTAAGAATGGAATTTTGCAAAAAATCATTCGATTTATACTTACGTTCGTAAATCCATTTTTTAAATATTTCGCATAAAATTTGTAGGAAATTTATATCTTTAATTTGAATTTTTTTCTAATCTTTACAAAAAATCGTAAATAAAAGTACATCATCAATTTTGTTATGTAATAGATATAACATTGTACTGTACTTCAAAAGTGGATCACAAGCTGAATCGTTCGGGAATTTACGTAAAGAGTTAGAGGATCCTGGTTAAATATCCTATTTTTTTTTAGTTTTCAGGAATCTTCCTTATTAGATGTTCCAATTCTAATTGATTACATACTTAAAGTGACTGGCCACTCAAAACTATTCTATATCGGATATTCTATGGGAACCACGATTGGATTTACATTGTTATCTATTTTACCACAATACAATGAGAAGGTACTGACATTTATATATCATAATAAATATATATTATCAATAAAAAAACTTACTTTGTCAAATTTATATATCCTTTTGAGAAAGATATCGAATAAAGATAAGATGGAATTAGAATAGAGACAAATACAACATAATAAATATAAGGGGCATTCAAAAAAGAAACGAGCCGGAGGTCTAGGAACAGAAACCAATACCGGTATGTCAGAAGTATTGGCCCTGGCTATTGAGGCACTTGTCCCAATGTCCCACTGCGACACAAGGCGGTGAATGGCTGTCTCGTAAAATTCCCGGAGCTGCGTTGTGAACCAGTTCCGCATGTACTGCACGACGTCGTCGTCCGAGGTGAATCGTTTATTCCTCAGAGCCTTTATTTAGGGGACCAAAAATTGCTTAATCGCAGGGAGAGAGATCTGGACTGTATAGAGGGTTATCGAGAACCTTCCACTTGAATTTCTGCAAGAGTGCCGTGACTGTGTTGGCTTGATGGGGCCTTGCATTGTCGTGGAGCAGAATGACCCCACGGGTGAGCTTGCCTGGTCGTTTCGATTTGATCGCTTGGCGAAGGGTGGTCAAGGTTTGCGAGTAACGCTGGGCATTCACTGTTGTCCCAGGCTGCAGGAAGTCTATCAGAAGGGGCTCCCGGAAATTTGTTCGAAAGAAATTTGTTCGACGGTAATTTGTTCGAGGTAATTTGTTCGAACGGTAATTTGTTCGAACGGTAATTTGTTCGAAAGGTAATTTGTTCGAACGGTAATTTGTTCGAACGGAAATTTTTTCGAATCGAACATTTCCTAGTGGATGTTCGAAAAATATTCTCTTTAACAATTTTGAATATTTATCTAAAGAAAATACATTTATCATCGCGTAAACAATTCTGAAGTTAATTCATTAAATTAAGTTAATTCATGAAAATCGTTTGTAAGCGAAATCTATTGTAAAAATAGATTATAAATAGAAATAATTTTTAACAGAATAAAAATTCATTATTATTGTATTATGAATAAATTTTTCTTTGATCAATAAAATTTTATATTTTTCCCTAATATATTGTTTTTCCAAATTAGATTTATTTTTAAAATGAACATATAAATACAGTAACTAAAGATTTTTAAAACAATCTTATTAACATTATTTAATTGTTTATTATTAATAGGAATCCAACAGTCCAATCCATAATTAAGAATTGAATCCACAAGGGATTTATACATAATTAATTTTTGTTTAAAAAGGAAACATTTCTTTTATATGATAAAAGAAATATGTTAAAGAATTAAGCTTATTAATTATGAAATTGTAATGGATATTCCAATTGAATTTATTATCTACAATAATTTTGACTTTCTACATTATGAATTCGATCACAATTACATATTATAAAATCATATTCAACTTGAGAATTCAAATTACAGCAGTATTTTTTGGGTAAAAAGAAACATAGTTCTGTTTTAACTTTTTTATTTTTATTTCTGATTAACATTGTTTTTGTCTTATTACAGTTAATATTCATTTTATTATTAAAAGACCATTTCATAATATTATTTAAATCATTTTGTAAAGCATAGTAAGCATTATTTTGGTTTCTGTTGATCTTCTCTTTCGAATATTTTTCCTTTATAAAACATTTTTCCATTCAAACAAATTACCGTTCGAACAAACTTAAGAATTGATGCTCTAATATTCAAACATAATATGCAAGTAACTACTAAAAATGATAAAACATACATCCTCTTCTTATCAACGCTATATTTCGCCGTTTTATTTCTTTTTACCGCATCACCAGGCCTTCTTATATACATCGAAAAAACTCTTCGTAAAATATAATAAAGAATCTGGTAACAATATAGGAAAACTCTTGGGAATATATACAACTTATATACTGTTAATAACATTATTTATAATAATTGCAAAACTTTTTTTTACAATTGATTTGCTTATAAAACTTCCGTATTATTGAAAATATTTTTACAATAGATTTCGCTTACAAACGATTTTCATGAATTAACTTAATGAATTAATGAATTTAATGAATTTCAGAATTGTTTACGCGATGATAAATGTATTTTCTTTAGATAAATATTCAAAATTGTTAAAGAGAATATTTTTCGAACACCCACTAGGAAATGTTCGATTCGAAAAAATTTCCGTTCGAACAAATTGCCTATCGAATATTTTTCCGTTCGAACAAATTACCGTTCGAACAAATTACCTTTCGAACAAATTACCGTCGAACAAATTTCTTTCGAACAAATTTCTTTCGAACAAATTTCCGGACACCATCAGAAGGGGGCCTTCTTGGTCAAAGAAGAATGTCAGCATAACCTTTCCTGCACTTGTGTGGGCGGCCTTGGATTTTTTTGGTAGAGCACCCTCCATTCAGTCCAGACCTCTCTCCCTGCGATTACGCCATTTTTGGTCTCCTAAAAATTTTTTTTGAGGGGCAAACGATTCACCTCGGACGACGACGTCATGCAGTACGTGTGGAACTGGTTCACAACGGAGCCCCGGGAATTTTACGAGACAGCCATTCACCGCCTTGTGTCGCAGTGGGACAAGTGCCTCAACAGCCATGGCCAATATTTCTGACATACCGTACCGGTATTGGTTTCTGTTCCTAGGCCTCCGGCTCGTTTCTTTTTGAATGCCCCTTGTACATCAGTGTATTTCAATTTACATCAAGTATTTCAAATTTACAGTTCTTTTTTAACAATATTTCATAACGAACAATATTTCGTTTTCATCAAGGTTAATATTTTTATAAGTAAAGAAAGTGATAATGATTAAACCATTTATAATGTAATAAATATTCTATTTCTTACATTTACAGGTAAAATTTCAGTATAAAATACAATTGACTGAGTATACGAAGTTTTACTATTCCACATGACCATTTTTCTCCATTTTTCTATTTGTTTGTCTCTGTTTGTATGTAGGGTAAGGTAGGGTAAGATGACGAACTTAAGCTTCAGAGATTGTCCATCGGCTTAGTAAGTGGTTTGAAAACCCGAAATTTGAAAGGACACTTCTTGTAACCTTTATGTTCAATAAAAAAATATGAAACGCTGTTTTACCCTCTCGAATTATGAAAAATATTTCACCAAAAAAAGAGTAATTTCGTCATCTTACCACACCTAAGGGGTAAGATGACGAAGTGGAGTGGGTAAGATGACGAACAGATAAAAGAACACATTAAGAAACATTTTATTTTAAACATGCAGAGAAACAATTTCACTTACTAACGTGTGGCATGAATTAGAAAAGTCAAAGATGAAAAAGTTAAATTACAATAACAGATTACCCGTAACGAAACAAAACTTTGAACAATTAAGTACTACAAAAATTTAGAAGAACATTAGTGTTGGCTCTGGCACGTTATGTTTCTTTGCTGCAGCATTTACACTTGAAGTTTTATCTTTTACTTCAGCAATAGCTGCATTCGTTGTCTCCTTATCCCACTTTCCCCTGTCACTTTCCTTGTATAATTTCGTGGCATGTTATTTATAATACCTAAAACATTCAAAGATAAACAATCATACATGAGCATTTAAAATAAAAGAAAAAAATAACTGCAACTAAAATTCAGTTTCAAAACCAATTTTTAAAATAGGACAAAATCTATTCATAAAAGGTACTCAAAAACAAGTTGGATAAGATGACAAACTAAGCAAACTTCTCGTCATCTTACCCGCTCTGCCATTCGTCATCTTACCCCACGCCGCCAATTGGGTTTAGAACTTATTTATCATTACCGTAGCTTATCGTAAACAACCTACACCACATATGGTTCTTTACATTATGAGTTGTATTTTGAGAATATTTTATGAAAGAGCAAAAACAACTTAACGTACTCGAGTAATTTCTTACGCTGTGAAGTCGAAAAATTACAAACGCACGGGAAACAAACACATCTTAGTCGCTATTGCTCGCAAAACAATCTTGCCCGAATCCTTTGCAGTGAACTTCGTTACTAATCACCTGAGTCTCAGAAATTGTTTGGACAGGTGCTCCTATCTACGTTTTTTTTATATTGTTTTTATATTTTTTTTTTATTTTTTTTTTTATTATAATAATAATTTTTTATTTTGGTTTCATTCTATTTCCAATTCTCAGAATGGACTCTCAGTGCTGCATCCACTCAATCACCGTAGTAGTCTTAATCACTACGTAGTTAATAATCACACAAACGAAACCGATGCACCTGAATAAATTGGTTTTAATACAATAAATGAAATAATACAACACGACTATAGTTTCTGATAATAGGCACTCCATTATGGACCAGAAACTGTAGTCGTGTTGTATTATTTCATCTGTTGTATTATTTCATTTATTGTATTAAAACCAATTTATTCAGATGCATCGGCTTCGTTTGTGTGATTAATAATGAACAATGCACGTAAAGTCTTGGTAATTCTGATCACCATAATTAATTTATAACAAACATTTGTAATTGATTATTGTATTGGTAGGAAGACTTCTTGTTTCTCTTTGAGGTATGGTAATTATAATTATAGGTTAATTTCGAGAATTTCATCGAAACCCCATTAAAGCGGTTGTATTTGTTCAGACTTCCAAGAAAAAAAAAAGAAAAGAAAATCATGCTGACAATCATATGTGAATCGTGCCTTTGAATATCAATGTTCATTTCGAAATAATCTTGTTCTAATTAATATTTTATACACAATACAATAATATAAAAAAAAATACAAGTCTGAATGACTACAACATACAGTATATGATAAAAGGCAGCTTACTGATTGAAATACAGGACGGAGTCAATTAATGAAATAGAAATTGAAAATGGTTTTTGAATAAAAATTTAAAGAACATACAGTATCACCTACATCGAGTGATGGATGAATCTACAGAGCTGAATCCTCAGTTTTAATGGCTGGGATGACATGCAGATTGAAATGATCGTGTTCCTATTTTAACTTGGACAATAAATTTGAATTACATCAAATTTTAAAGAAATTCCTCCAACCGTTTAAACGTGATGCAAAATATTAACAGCAAACAGACAAAAAAAGAAAGCAACGAAGAAAAAAAAAATTCAAATGGAACAAAATCTCAGTTGAGTGGAGATTTCTCAAACTCAGTCAATAAAAAATATCATTAATAAGGATAAGATCAAGACCACCACACATTGATGATTGAAAAAATATATCTACAAATTAAAAATTACACAGTACTTTCGGGGTGGACGACACCCCTTCCTCAAGTGAGTTAATGTAATGGTTACAGAATTCAAAGTTGGAGTCGAAGGGACACATGGCCTTGGGTTGAACCATTGTCGCATCAGCAAGTAGCATCCGCTGAGTACCTGTAGTAATGCATTTTACGATGGGGATGGACACTGGAATACTTATGCCACGATACAGTAGAGTAAAAAAATATAAACTAAATGATAATTGAAAGGACAAATTTGTGCGTAATTGTCTATTATGACACACACACATACACATGGTCGGAACGTAAAAAAGGTCGGATTATCAGAAAAAGAGTCATAAGATAACTTAAATGATAAGATAATAGACATACACACACAAACATATGTACACATAAATAAAGGAAGGATTTTTTTTTTATCATTTTTTATTGAGCTCAATAATCTGCCATAAAGGCATAACTGAGCCTTATTTGACTCCTAAGGCTAATCGGGTTTGCAATCCTTGGCTAAGCATGGATGTTTCTTTTATCTTTTGTTTATCTTCTCTTTCTCCCCTTTCGACTGTCTACAATCATTTGATAATTCCAGGATTTGTCCAATAAGCTTTGAGGGTTCAATACGTTAAGATACATTTAAACCTTGCCGCGCCAGTGTGGTCGAGCGGTCTCAGGCGTCGGTCTGCCGTGAGGCCAGTGTGCTGGCGTCCGGGTTCAAATCCCGGTTGTGAGCATGGATGTTTCAATTTCCTTTCCTGTGTTGTAAAGCCTCTTCTTCACTTTCTCTTCGGTCTGACGTCATTCCGTAATGGCGTCCTAGAGAAGGCAACGGGAAACCACTCTAGTATCTGTTCCCAAGAATAAGTTACGGTTTCTCCTAGGGGTCGCCTTAGGGGGTCACTAGGGTCCGTGAACTTTCAACCAATCTTCGGATTGAATTACTGTTTGTACATTTAAACCCTGTGGTAAACGACAATTTACAAAGTCCTCTACAATTTATTATCTCTTGGATACTAATGTAGGGAAAAATCTGACACTTTATATAATAAATGTGAAAGCATTCTAGTTCGAAGCATTTATTGAAAGCATTTTATAAAATTGATTATGATTTACAACTAGGCCATCTCCCGTGTGCAGATTGTTCGTTATAGATATTTGAAGAAGAGATTTATTTAGATGGACGTTGGTTGATATAGATGTTAAATGAAGATCATAGCTTATATACGATACTCCTGGCGACGAATTGATTGTGACTATTCTTTCGAGTGAAGATAACCAAATTCTGATGACTTGTGACTCTAGACAAATTTTCCTCTTTGGCGGAGACTTCAGACAAATTTTACCTGTAGTCAAGAATGGCCGAGATTACGACATTATTAGCAGTTCTTTGAAAAGATCTCATCCTTTCTCTCGTTGTCCATTTGGATACTAATTGATTATCGATGATAAAACGATGGTTTATATGAGATAATCCAAGAATAATCGATTCCAATGAAAGGGGTTAAAGCAACATTTTGAAGTTTTGAAGACTCTTTTCAAGCCATCTCTTTTTCAAGCATAATAAAATTGGAATAAGTACAACAAAACAAAATAGTTGGAAGCTTAAACAAATTTCAAAAACACGTGAATCAATAAGTTTAGTTGTTTTTACAAAAATATATTAATAAGGTACAATTCAATTATTAAAAGTAATAATAAGAAGAAAATAAAATTTAAGATAATCTAACAAAACTCGATTCCAAAGAAAGCAGTTAACGCATTATTTTGAAGTTCAATAATGCTCATTTTGAATTTGTCGACTTCCTCATGACAATAAAAAATGAAAACCCGTTTGCCATTGTTGCACTAACATTGGGGCACAACAACAACACAACAATTGCGGAGATATAAGTCAAAAAACAATATGAAAAGAGTTGTTGTCCCTATGGCCTAATGGATAACACATCCGACTTCGGATTAGAAGGTTGCAGGTTCAATTCCCGGCGCGGAAATTTCATTGTAAAAATTATTTCTATTTTCCATTCGCACAGAAAATTGTGCCGGACAGACAGACACACAGAAAGAGAAATAAAAGATTTTAGTAATATAGATTGATAGTTTACAACACAGGCCAACTAAATTTAGATTCATAAAAGGATTTTTAAGAGTTTACTTTAAATTTATAGTTTATTGTAGTATTGAATCCAAAAATGGATACAATTTTCTCCATCATTTACAGTTTGTTAAAACATGCATTGACATTTTTACCTGGACACATGTAGTCAAATGAAATTAATAGTGAAAAGTGATGAAATAAATCCTGTGTTGTGGCAGATACTAGATATACAGGGTGTATTCAAGCTCTCTCTACAAATTTTTATGAGAATAGGAGCACCACGACACATCTTTTTCGTGTAAGAATACACGTCCGCTGACGACAACTTTTGGTGCTAGAGGGCCTTAATTAGCGGCGCTGCAAGCGGTAAAGAGAAGATAAGGAACAGTAAAACAAATCTAAATGAATGGAAACAAATGTCAACAACATGTTTATTGAAAGAAGGTGCAGGCAACCAGCAAAGTTGAGGCAGGCAAACAGAAATGCATGCATGATGGCGTGGAAGCATTGAGCAGATTTTGAAAGATTCTCGGCATTTCGCGAACATTTGCAGCTGCAACACCGATTCTTGCGACAAGGTCTTCATTGAATCAATGTTACATTAAATCATGTGTCACCAGAGGAAGAAATTGATTCATGTTAAAAAGCGGTGTTCTTGATGGCCAGGGAACAACACCGAAAGTTGCCGTCAGTGGACCTACAGTCATAGACGAAAAAAGTTGGTTTTTGGTTCTTCTATCCCCCATTAAAATTTGTATTGTTTTGAAACACACTGTATTAATTCTCAGATATATTACTGTATGACTTTGTATATTTTTGTACATAGTGAGAGATTGAACCTTTTTTTTTTTGCCTGCTCGAACTGCTTTTCCTCTTGTGCGATACTTCTTGAAGTTTCGGGGTGTAGCGTATAGTAGTAGTCTCCCAACCTCTTACATTCCATTGGTCCGTTTCCTTAATATCTTGATGAAAACGTTCTCTCTGTTCGTCACTCGCTTGTCAGTGCATCAACATTTTCTTCACCAAGTGTGCATTGAAAAAAGTGAATTCTATGCTCATTCAGCATCCGAAAGCAAATCATCCACCTTAACAATAACTAAATAGTAGTCACTATCGTGGTTTTTGTTTTTCTTTTAGGCGTCCTCCAAATCATTGGAACATCAAATCTGAAAGTTTTTTTTTTTTTTACATTTAGATCACTTTACATCCTCCACCCAAATAAACTTACTTTGAATGTAGAGCTCATGGTTTATCATCCAGCTTCATTTCTAAGTAGGCTTAATACACTTTTCCAATAAAATCATCATGTGTTTATTCATCACAAATTTGCCCCAAATTTAACAAAAATTAAAGGAAAAATTTACACAATCTCGGATAGCCATTTTTGACAACACAACACAATGCACCCTAATATCAAAACTTAATGACATTAGAAAATGACAAGCAAACAGATGTCTGAGATTGAGAAGAAGGAGAGGAAAACAATAAGAAAAATTTTTGGGACCAAGATTTGTGATAAATGGATGGAGAATGAGGAGTAACAGAGAGATCTATGAGAGAACCGAGAGAATGAGGGACACAATGAAGAAGAGAAGGGCTAACTTCTATGGACATCTGAAGAGAATGGATGAGAACAGGATGACAAGTAGAATTTTTGACTACTTTGATAGGAATGTTAAAACACAGATGACCTGGTTTACTGGTGTCAAGGCGGACCTGAGAGAAATGAACATTGGGGAGGAAGAGATTATGAACAGGAATACTTTTAGAAAGAAGATCAAGGCCTTTGAGGGCTTCCAGGATAAAACTAGGAAGAAGGGGTGTGTGTGCAGTGGACAGAGGAGGAGGGAGCAACAGAGGGAATGAATGAAGAGATATTGGAGGGAGAGAAAGGAAATCATGACAATAGTTGTTTCATGTGGTCCATAGTCGGCCAAAATCAATAGAAGATGATAATCACAAATCATCAATTACTATTGTCACAGCTCTCTAGATTTTATTTCCAGTGGCCAAAATTATTATTTAGGTTCATAGAATAGCCACTATGAGCGCTTTAGCATATGACTGATAGCTTTATGACAAGACTACATAATTTTTAGGGAAAAATAAATTTTATAGCAGGCATTAAAAGGGGAATTAATTTGTAAACTATTAATGAACAATCTACTAGCTAAATTATTACCTAACCCAGTGTTTATCAACCTTTTAGTACTTGCGAGCTAATTTTCAATCACAATTCTCATCGCGCCCCCCCCCTCCCACAATAATTTTTTTCTAAACTGAAAAGGAGGACGCAAATAAATTGAATCTGTTCAACCAAAAAAAAAAAAAACCTCCAAACCTATCTGATCAACCAAAAAAAAAAACCTCCAAACCTAGTTTTTTAATAAGATTTTTTTCTAAATATACTCGCGCCCCCCCCTTTAGTTTTCATCACGCCCCACAGGTTGAGAATCGCTGACCTAACCAATTACCTAATTAAAAATTTGCCTAATTCTTGAAGTATCCCCCAAAACAATTAACAGTTATAAACCTGTATGTACATAACTTCTTCATATATAAGTAATGAACAAAAAAAAA
>JAFIDM010002131.1:104170973-104196557 GCA_023159025.1 Thereuonema tuberculata
GCCATACACCTGATTAATCAGGTGTATGGCTTTATTATTGTATTCAATGTCATTCAGTGCACGTAAATTCATCATATTAGCAATTATGAATCATCTGTTGTTGGGAATTTAATTTCTTCTAACAGAACTTTGCTTTTTTTAACAATAAATAAATCTAAAGAAAAATATCAAATTTGTCTACGTAGATAAATAGTAAAAAAAAGTATAAATAAAATATAATTAAATAATAGGTTTCTAAAGAAGTTAGTTTTCTCTCGGAATTACAAAACAAAATCAAACTGAAATTTTTAAGTTGTTAAATCTTAGTAATGAAAAACCATTTTTTAGGAGAACTTTGACCTCCTAAAAACATTTCTTTAATTTTAATTTTGCTTTAAGAGTTTAAGAATTTTATCTCCTTATCAGACCTAGTAATAGATCAGCAAAAATAATACACATATTTATTATAGGTATATATATATAAAAAATCAAGATCTATATATCTTCATATTATGAATTATTTTTAGTAAACACTCTTATGTTGCTAAATACGGTAATTTGAGTTCTGCTAAGATCTTGGAACAGCTGTTTGGAGCTTGTCTCATTATCCAGGGCTCCCCAGCGTTCGAAGATTTAAAAATCTGTATTTGCTTAGTTATGTTATACTTATCTTAATATTTGAAGGTTTGTTTTCTTCATATATATTGCTAAATAATAAATATTGTTCCTATGTATTCAAAATTTGGCACAAATGTATTAGCCCAAAAATATTAATGTAAGGAAAAAAAATAAGGCTAATCATTCTAATTCTTCGGAATCCATGTGGAGCCTGCGATGCTTAAATAAACAATAAAAAACTCACCAAAAGGAAATTGATGAGAAAATTCATGTGCAGCGTTTCGTGGCCTCAATGAATTTTTTAGCGCATGAAAAGACTAAAAAAGCGCATGTAAATACTAATAAATAACAATATGAAACGATGCCATATTAGCGTGAAGCAGCTGTTCTAGGATGTCACTTTGTAAACATTTGATCTCACCCATTGTTATTCATTCTATTATTTTTGAAAATTAATACTACATGGTTGTGCTTGCATTAGGGTCTCGTTAAGATGCCAAATATGACAACACAAACCTCAAGAGTGACTAAAATAATTGCTGTTGCTATGGAAATTATTTAAAATATACCGTATATGCTCCAATAGAGGCCCCCGGCGCTTATTTGCAAAGCTAGCCTCGCCTCCCGGCGCTTAATAGAGACCGGCTGCTATTAGAGGCCGGCCATTATTAACAAAAACCTTCAGAACGTAAAATTTTTACACATAAATACCGGCTAATATTACAAACAGCTATTTTATTTGAATTTCAGATGCTTCATAAGACTGTTAAAGATAAATGGCAATGTCTTTCTGTACCATTCGCTGCTATTCACCGCGCAATCCGCAATGACGGTTTCGTTGTTGTCCAGGACAGTCGACGGTCTTCAAGTTCCTTACTAACTTTGTTGGTTCCTCCTCCTTCTAACCGCTTTCTGCTTGCACCTTTGTCCACTTTCGCAGACAAAAAATTATCATATTGTTTCTTCCACTCTCTGATTCTTTTCGGATCAACACCATAATGACGAGCGGCCGCCTCACCGGAAATTTCCTTTTTGCGTATTCCACCGCGTGAATCTTAAAGGCAATGTCAAATGACCGTTTTGGCGACATTTTGTAAGGCAATGTACAGTGAAGTATTACGCACGACTATAAAGATACGGACGCTTACACTAGTAGCGGTAGGCAAATATCAAAGACCCGGCTACTATTAGAGACCGGCTACTATTTGGCCGTGTCCCCTCTGCAGCCCAGCGCTTAATAGAGACCGGCGACAATAAGAGATTCGGCGTTTATTGGAGCATATACGGTACTTTATTTCAAATCAGATATGTTTTATCTATCCTAAATATATGATTCAATCGATGATATATATGAAGCAATGTTATCTTTTCTTAACTACTCCTATGCAGGCCGATGATACTCAGGTCTGCATGGTCGATGATATTTCAATAAGTGACTACAGGAATCTGTGTTCGAATCCCATTTAAGGTTTGGATGTTTCTTTTACCTCCTTTATCAGTCCAAAAGCTCTTCTCTTTGTTCTAGTTTATGACCCTGCAACATATTTATCACAGTTAATCCCGTTCAATACGCCTTGTGAAACGGGATGGTGTCTTGGCTTACATTCGATTATAAAATTCAATTATAAAAGACTAGCATCTAGTTTTCTTAAGCAATGAAGGAATATTTTGGGTAAATTTAAGAATTACAAACTGAAATAACCAAATGATTGAAAACAGATTTGCTTGTTAAATATCGCTTTCTGTTCTTTTTTTCTCTATATCTAGATCTTTAAAGCACAAAGACTTCAATTATATGATTATGGTAATTACTCAGAAAATTACCAAAAATATAATCAGGTAAAAAAAAAAAAAAAAAAAAAAAAACTAATAAATAATAGTAAATAAAAAATCTACGGTATCTTATTAAAACTAATTATGTATATCCTCAAATCATTTTAAGGATTTATGGTTTATTTTTTTAAAATAGTAAAAATGTTATATTAAAAGAATCTTTTCTTTTTTCCTTTTCTGGAGTTCAAATATTTTTCTGCCTTTTTTTTATTTTTATCTTTTTTTTTCCTTGCTTTAGATGTTGTATCTACTGTAACTTGAGATATAGTTAGATCTCGATTATTTCGAATAATGAATCCTGTAAAGTGCATTATTCAATTCACATTATTGGGTGTTATTATTTATAAAATTTGGTAATTGGTTTCAGAAAATATGCCATGAAGCATTTAAAAGTAAGTTTTTTTTCTGTCCATTAAAGTAACATTATAAATGATCTGTCCATTAATATAACATCAAAGGATAAGAAAAATATACTTCAAGTTTATTACAAGTTACTGTTCTGCAATACAGTATTTATAGAAGCAAAATTTGAAAAAAGGTAAAATTGAAAAATATTGAATGTCTTATCTAAAGATAGGCCACTATGAATTCAGCTTTATTATTATCATTTAAAATATTTTAGTAACATCGACTGAACTGTCTTCGTTTTCTTGAAATGTTCATACATACTCTAATGGGTCATATAGATTTACCACATCTCTGCAACATTGATTGACGTTAGGGCCAGCATCCGCCAGTTGATAGCCTCCAATATATTGTCATGTTTTGCGCACGATTTAAAGAGTTTGGAAAAATTAGAAAAAAAAAAACCCCTCATTATTTAAATTTGGCTCGAATGAATGGCAACCTGGTATCATTTTATAATTTAGCTAAATCCTACTTCTCATTATTCGAACTCGATTAATCGCCATCTAGCTATATAGCAAATCGTATTTTAAAGAACATTACTTTCCACTATGACGTTCTCTTATAAAAAACAATTTAAAACTAATAGAAAACGTTTTATTCTTTACGGAAACCTCAATTAATTCTATTTTTATTTACTAGATTCTTCCGCCGATCATTAACTTCAGTAAAATAACTGTGCCGGTGGCTCTGTTTACTTCCCTGGATGATACATTCTCCGATGTTGAAGATGTTAATTATCTCATAAAACAACTTCCCAATCTACAGCTTTTGGAACGAATTACCAAAGAGGGATTTGGGCATCTGAGTTTTCTGTGGAGCGTTGATGCTGTGACGTTGGTCTACAATAAAATGATTAATTTTATGAAAATAACAGCTGCAGATTTCAATAGATGTGATCAAGAAGTAAAGAAATAATCTATTGATATTATAGTTAACGACTTCTAACTAAAGCACCTAAAACTTATTTCTTTACACTGTTATTCTTAATTTTATGTATTATTATTTAATTTTTTTTTATAGAAGTCGTCAAGATATATATTTATATATATACGAAAATCCCAAATTTATTTTGAAATTATATCTGATAAACATAAATTACTCATTTTTTTCCATTTTCTGCATAAAAAAGTAATTAATTCCGCGTTGGATCGTAAATAAGTAAGGTATCAAATTCCTCGGAAATCTGTCCTGTCGTTTTAACATGATATATATATATTATATTATATATATACACACACACACACAAGTGGACTAGTAAGACTTCACGTGCTCATTCAATTATCAATATTTTTTTTTGCAATATTAAATAAATATTCAATTGAAATTGGAGTTCGAATTCAATTATACTTGAAATGCATTAAGAATATCAAAAAAAACCATAAGTGATTTAAATATTTTTATTTGATAGGTTACATGTTTCTATTCTATAGAACACATAATTAATAAATGGTTTTAAGATGTTAATAATGCCTTTTGTGGGACAACCATTCCTGGGAAGTAATGCTCTTGAACTTTTTTCGCCAGAAAATTTGTAATTGGTTTGAAAAGTAAGTCAGGGGCTGTTAAACCCCATAGGAAACTTCCGTGTCCAAAGCCTTTGTGATCAATGCGTCCAAAGTGTTCCACTCGAGGTAATTTTTGAACGAGGGCATCAACATCTTTGACATTGGCTATTTTGTCTTGTACGGAAGAAAACACAGCCGTTGGAACTGTCACTTTCGCAAAATCCAAGTTAGGAGGTGAATTCTATTTCAAGTAAATAAATAATTCACTAATTACTTACAAAATAATTTTCTCTTCGATAATAACGGAATTAAGAAACAATTATTGAATGAATCAATTCACAGTTTTGAAGTAAACATAAGACTAAGCCATCGCGCAATTGGCAATCTATCAAATAGAAGGTACAGTAGAACCCCGCTATTCGTACACAATCCGTTCCAGGAGGCAGTTCGAATGGCGATTTGTACGAATGGCGAATCATTTTTTCACATAAGATATAATGTAAATTGGATTAATCCGTTCCAGAACCCAGAGATGATTGCTTATTTAAACCTTTGTAATAATACTTTAAGCGTAAAAAACATAAAAACTATGAAAACAATAAATATATAGGCCTCTCTTATTATGTCTTTCTTTTTCAGTATAGACGATATAGTTGATTTCGCCATGCCATACTGAGTTGCCAGGTCAGAGACACGAGTTCCACTTTCAAACTTCGCAACGAGTTCTTTTTTCAATTCAATTGTCGTTATCACTGCTTTCCTTTTAGGCTTGGCTGAACTTTTTTGGACCCATGGCTGGACCATTTTCAATAAAAATAACAAAAAATAACAATAAAATATCACAAAGTTTCATGAAGCTTGCGTGGATGATGCGTAGCGTACGGAAGCTAGCACGAGACTGAACTGAAGCGACCGCCTGGGGCGGCCAGTAAACAAGGTCACGCTGTCCGAATCGCGAGCAAGCGTACGAATGGCGAGTTCAATTTTACTCGAAAAAGTTGGACGAATAACGAGTTGTACGAATAGCGAGGCGGACGAATGGCGGGGTTCCACTGTATTGTTAGAAAGGTATTGTCAAAAAGTGACGGTACTTTTGATTGGTGCCGCAAAACTTATTTTTTTCATGCTATTCTAATTCAGTGTTCAAGTACCGCATTGAAATCATTTGATATATTTTCAGCAATGGTGAAGCTTTGAGATGCCAGAATGTTTGGAGAATTCATTCTCAGCAGAGTCGATTCGGGAATGGGACAATCCGGCGAAGATTTGTAATTTGAACAGTGAACAAAAAACAGAGTTGACAGTAGCCAGTACAATGCACACAAGGATAGGAAGATAGACTTAAAATGCGGTATTATGCACCCTCAAGGATGTTTATATTGAATAATTATAAAAAATTATCTTACCTGGTCTGGATAAAAATTCAATAGTACCGTTATCTTAAGTTTTACCGCCTATTTTTTTTTTTTTTTTAAAACCCTGGGTATTACGTTCCTAAATTTTATAATAATTTCTACGAATTAAGGCAGGTAAAGCGGATTATTGTTAATTATCTAAGTACATATTAAATCCTCTGCAAATATTCTTGATAAATCCAAATTTATCTTGGTATAGTTTTTTGTTACTTTTAAAAATAATATTAATCAATTTTTTTTTGTTTAAAATAATCAAATAAAGTGAATACTTATAACTGTATTTGTCATAATAACGAATTTATTCCCATGAAGATAAATAAAGTCTAACTCGAGTTTGTAGAATTACAATATTTCGCGGCGAGTCAAACCGCGGCGAATCGGCCAAGGAGGGTAGTATCTAACCCTCCGATTCAGTATTGAAAGACCCCCAATTTTGTTCAATTTCATAGGCGGATCCGGGAGGGGCGGGGGACTAGTAGGGGCTATAACCCTTCTCTTTAACTGTGAAAATAGACTGGATAAAATGGTGCTGCCTGATAGACATTAATATTGCCATGATGATATTGATTGCAATTGCTAATATAACTCTGACGACTAGCGTGCGCTTCAGACTTATAGGTATACTCAGCCATTCAGAAAAGGCAGCCCCTTTATTTTGAAAAATCCTGGATCCGCCCGTGTCCAATTTTACAACTATTTTCCTGACCAATCAATAACCACCTAAAACCGGAAGTGGTTTGAATCGGAAGTCAGAGTTTTCCTCGAAATCTCCAGTCTATGGGTATACTCGATCAGGGGCAACCACAAATTACGTGAGCTCAAAATGGGGGGAGAGGTTTGGCAAAATCTCACCAATCTCTTTCTCTCTCTCTCTCTCTCTAACTATAATTTTAGATTATAAATTGAATAATGCATCTCAAAGTTTTGATATAAAATTACACTTGTAAATAGGCGGATAACAGAAATTTCGCAATAAACATGTTAAAAGCTGTCCCCAAACAGGCCATACAGGCCCACGGATGGGCAGGAGGTAAGGCACCCGACGTTTCTTGACCTATGGGACTAGCATGAGGTCGGGTGATCAGCCCGACGCCCGCCGGCCTTTAACTCCCGGGAAAGAAACCAGGTACTAATTCTACAGAGGGCTGGGCAGGCCTAGGACCCGTTTGGAGGAAAATTGAGCGTTTGGAGAAAAATTCCCGCCCTTCGCCGAGGCCTGGAATCGAACCCGCTACCTCCAACCCGCAGCCAAGCGTCCTTATCCACTCAGCTACCCACGCAACAAACATGTACAGTAACGAAATTTCAATGCTGCTTTCGGACGAAAGGCAAACAATAAATTTATACAAAGAAAAATCTATCGCTAAATAATAGATATCGTCAAACACCAAACAAATAATAATATTAGAAACATAAAACAGTACTAGATAATAAGGTTTATATGTTAAAGCTGTAACAGTCATCATCTTCTGTTTCTTCGAGGCTCGAGCTTTTTTTTGAGGCAATGTCGCGTATTTTACGGAGAAGTACGTTTTGCGAACGATGACGGATAACAGAGTGACGGTTAATCGAGTTTTCACTGTAAATGTAAATACTTGCATATGTTAATCTTACTGCGAAATACAATAATACCTTATATGTTAATGAACTACTAATAAGTACTTACTTGGTTATACTTAGCCATGTTCTTAGTTTGTCCATAATCATACATTCTAAACCGTCCTCCTTTATTCTGAAATTTTAAGATTTTATATTGGATTAGCTTGGATTACTGAGCATAAACCGATCATAATCCATGGCTTTATTATAGATTTACATAAGTTAATTAAGTCAATTTATTTTTATACTTGCCGTTTCCCCCGATATTCTTTATGTATGTAATTCAATATTTCGAAATATATAAAAGTAAGTATTAGATGCAATAATACATACAATGAATAACAATATACAATGAACAACAACAATTTATAAACTTTTTTTCATCTCCCTGAATAAAACTGTATTACGCTTTGAGCAGTGAATAATGTTGAAATCACAGATATATCATAGTATTCTATATTAATGAAAACAGCCATTTTTTTTCTCAAATTCACCAAATCATTCTGAACTTTTGAAATTCATAGATACTTAAGCAGTCATATCAAATTCTTTCTTCAAAAATTTTAACTTTTTATGACTACTCTGTATCTTTGCTTTCTGTCAAACGTTTGTCCACTTGTAAGAGTTCTCTGATTTTCCAAATTGTATTGAGGTTCTTTTTAGCAATTACTTGGTCAGTCCATTTTTTGGTTCTATTCTTACATTTTAGTTCATATACCACGATATTGTGCTTTCAAGTTCTCTTTGTGCTAAATTTTAGAGTCAATCACTTCATATTAATGAGTTCTTTGTTGAGTTTTAATTTTAAACATTGAAAAATTTTTTTTATAAGTTATTTGAAGTAAGGAACTTGTAAGCATCAAACATCACTGTAATCAATCAAAATAGATACCGTACTCCATGCAGTTCATTCTATCGTAATATAGCAACATTATGTTAATCCGGTACCTTTCATGTAATTTTACTTATATGTTTATTTCTATTATATGTTACAAAAGTCTTCTAATTTCCTAACTCAATTGACTCACTGATGCTTTGACAAAAACATTTATTAAGTGGATAATACTTTGAAAAGAGCTAGTATGAGTGTAGTTTGAAAGGAGTTAGAGATATTATTCCTTGAGTTACTTTGATTCTATTACAGTTTGTCAAATACGTGCAAAAATACACGCCTATATTTAGTACCCTGGGTTAAGTGTAATTTCCATCATGACCTCCTTGTTATACCATTTGTAACTGCCGCCTAAGGATTCCCGTGGAAGCGGTTCCCTCACTAACTTCATTTAGTAGGTTTACATCCCCCTTTACACCATCCGGGCGTCTCTGAGTAAGTGAGCACATTGGATCGAGGGTATTATGTTCGTTCTCAGAATAGTCAATTCAATATAAATACAGCCAATTTAATCCGATAATCACATTTTTTTTCTGACCCGGTCAGTGGCCACCTACATCGAAAGTGGCCTGTATTTATAAGTCGGAAGTCGAACTTTTTTACTCAAACTTCCGGGGCAAGGAGGAATCAAACGAGTTATGACTCCCAGGGTTCAGACTCCCGATTTGGGCTGTGGATGACATTACACATACATAGATACGGGAACCTTAGGCGGCAAGATGGTATTCTCCGCGAAATATCACCAGTAATAAAATGAAATTTATCCGTAGATGGAGTTTCTAATTTAATTTAATAGTACAAGATAGAATATGAAGTACGGGAACCTTATCTTCCTCCGAACAAGGCCCCTATATAATAACATAATAATGAGAGTTTTCAAAGAAAATACTCGTATATCTAGAAAATGGATCATTCCATTTTGTAAAGGAAGCCATAATGAAGTAAACCAACTAAATAATGTTATATATAAAGCTTTAAAAATCAAGTAACCCTAAATTAGCAGAGACAAAAATAAGTAAAAATAAGTACATAATACATTATAAAAGACTGAAAATGATTGATAGTTCTTTGTATTTCAATCCTTTTCTTTTTTAATGGAACGATCCACTTGTTTGTTTCTCACTTAATTACCTGTAAATAGTGGTTAAAAGTTTTCATACTTGTAATCTCTGGAAAATGGGTCAAGTAAATAGACATTCTACTCTGAAACCAAAACAGAAACAAAAACAGATTATTTTAATAGAAAAAAAAGGAAGTATATTAAACTATACTGTAAATGAATAAATTAAATAAGGACTGAATTTATCTGTAACTTCCTAAAAAAAATTCTATCTATTAATTTTTTATTTATTTAATAAGTTACAGTAATATTTTAACTTATTAGTTTTCAGGAAGACTGCCAAAGTTTATAGCTAATTAAATAATTTTACGTATGTTAAAAAAATATATATATATATATTGCTATCGAACTTTTTTACAGGTTCGGTGACGCTGGGGTATAAAATGCGACTTGAGCAATTTAATTTAAAATCAGAGAATTTATTCAAAAAGAAAATATGCGGAAGTTACAGATCTCAATTTAACGAATTGAAGATTCGCCCAGGTTCTGTCTTCCTTGAAGCTTTCCGTATCGGGACGGTCCTGGCCAACTTGAGTGTCCCAGCGTTATCTTCCTCGTAATCTTCTGTATCGGGACGGTCCTCGTCGACTTCTCCCGGTAATTGGATCGAGTTGTGCGGTCCAGATCTATCTTCCTCGTAGTCTTCTGTATCGTGACGGTCCTCGTCAACTTCTCCTGGCAATTGGTTTGACTTGTTCGGTCCACTGATGAGAATGTCTCCGTGGCCTATCAACCACTAAACGACATCAAACTTCTTTCCAAGTGGGGAGTTCTCTCTTCCTCTCTGTGTGTCCCTGCCTATCAACAGGACTCTTCAGTTTCCTTTCTATCTCCGAACTTGGAGGAGGACCTCTGTGGCTATTCGCCACACACCAACTGCCTCTGCAGCTCTCTGCGCTCCATTATAAGCCCGAGCTCTGCCTCCCTTTCGCTCTGGATGAGTCGACTACAATCAGGGAGACCGGGTTCGACTGAACTACTCTACACAAGTGGAATGAAGTTAGTTGACTCCATTCTCTAGGGGGGGTCGCACAAATCCACAGGTAACAATATACGTCAATAAAAGGCCAACACACAAAATTAATTTTCATGAAATTCACGTATAATTGAAATTTAAAGTGACAAGTGATTACAACATAGTAATAGAGGAGTTTCTATCATCTAAGCAAGTCATGACGACATCCTTCCAAGTGCAGACAACGACAGGTTATGCAAATAAGGCTGAACCATTTCTGGAATAGGTCTCAGTGGCCTTAGACGGCACTTCAGGATGTATATTATTTGTCCATCCCAAGCGAGACTGGACACGGCGGCTTAAACCTTTGAAAAACAGTAATAAAAAAAAAAAAAGGGGAAGATCAGAGCTATTTTTTTCGGAAATCCTAATCAGAAGTAGTTCTAACGGAGAGTGTGTCGTTACAACGCAGAGGATGAAGAAATTCTCTTTACATTTTCTGCCCAAATAATTGGTCTCAAAACATTATCATAGGGCTTTGGAAATTTAAACGATGACCAGAATATGTAACCTGGTCATCGATGTATTCTGGTCGTACGATGACCAGAATATGTGTCCTGCTGTAAAGCAATTTCAAATCGTTATTACGGACGGCCAGGGAATGATGGTACATTCGCTTACGCAGGGGTTGTCCCGTTTCACCTTAGGGATCAATACATAGGTAATTATGATTTCTGTATTATATTAAAAAAAAAAGTAACAAAGTAAGCCACAAGCTAAAAGAAGAAATTCGCATCCTAAGCTGTCACCGGTAAGAGACTGGGACTGGCCGTCTCGTCTTTTTTAAGACACGTCAGCCAGTCAAACTCCACCGATGACAGACTCAGAAATTGCGAAAAGTTAACAACAAAGTAATTTTGACACATTGCGTTAATAGTTTAAAGTAGTCCTTTGCAGTTAATTAAAAAGTTCAGCCCGCACACAGCATAAAATACAAAAATTAACACTTAACATTAAAAAGTTAAAAGATTAAAACGTTCCATAGCTTTCGCCAGCACTTAGATGCGGCTTCTTCAGTGAAGATGAAGTCCTTTGCAGCTTTGCTTAAATCATTATAGAAATTTCAACACAATTTGTAAAATCGTAATGCACATTCCAGTTACAACTCAAATACTTGACTATATCTTCATCTAAAAGGATTAGAAGAACATATACGTAAATTCTAAGATCATTTAAAAAGCAGTAAATGTGAAATATCGGAATTGTTCCAAGAACTTACACAAGAATTACTTAATTGGTAATTTGGAGGTCAGTTGCTTCCATAGAAATTTGCTTCCATAGTGAGTTGCTTCAGCTATGGGCTGAACGAAATATACTTTTTGAAAAGTTTTACCGGAACGGTCCTATAGTAATTTTTTTAAGTACCTTACTGTACGATCTTACTATACCTGGCAAAATTGAGTCTGAGCACCCTTTCGACCTAGCCATTCTCGGTACATGAGCAAGTGACCATTTCTAGAAACAGGTGAAACAGGGATGTTGGGTCAAAACTTTTTATATTTATACAAAGTATTACCCAAGGTCTACCTAATGGCTCAAAATTATGAAGCCATCTATTACCGTTGTTGAGAAAATCGAGTTCAAACACTCGAAAATGATGTGGTCAATTGGGCCCTTTTTCAAAATTTCCTTTCAACCAAATCCCTTTACATGGGCAACAATGAAGAATGCCAACCAATTTTTTGGGATTTGGAGGACTCTATTAATTCCCGCTCTTAAAAATGTCAAATTTGATTTTTGTAGTAATTTTACTGTCGATCTGTCAAGTTGCTTATTTTAGGATATGTTCAAATAAAAAAGATAAATTTTGACCAATTTTAAATTAAGTTCCTCGAAATCTTGTTTATCATCAAAATCCAAATATCACATGTAAAAATCAACCCTCTTGTCTATCTGAAAGAATTATGAAAGATAAGTTAATCGGGATCTAAGAAAACTTCTAGTTTTCACAAGCTTTATATCTTTGGTTTTCCTCATAATTGGAATATCATATAGACATTACAAAACTTATAAACTTAGATAATCCTAAACATTATATTGTAAAATTACTTTTAATAAAACACACATATAAGCAAGGGTAATTCATCCTAAGGATCAGTATGAATTTCGGATTCATATGATGAATTGGTCACGAATTTGTTGTGACCATTTGAGGCTGTAATGAAAACGATTTTTTTAATTACATGCTATTAACAGAAGACTATTACATAAATGTATGCGTTTTTAAAATACAGAGAAACATGAAATTAAGCAGTTAGAGGAATAGAACTGGAATAGTAAATTCTAATTTGTAAGTTACTAGTCCTGTGTATATTTTAAAATTAACATTACACTCGATTAAAAAGTACGATTTTTTTAAGGCAATTTCGGCTATCTGACCTTAAAACTAGCAAAACAATAACGTGATAAAAGTATTATATAAAAAAGTCTTACTCCGTTGATGTTGCTAGCAGCGTCGCCTGTTAAACTGCCAGAAATGCCGATACAGAATCTCCAGAATGTGGCCATTCCACACATTGGCTTTATAATCAGATTAAATGATCCAAGGTCAACTGATTTGAATAGCTGATTGAGTGGCCAAATGTTCTGGAAAAATGTGAAAATAAGATGTATAACTATAATTTTTAATAAAAAAAAATCATATTTTCTTTCAATTTCACACTTTTTCTTTCATAATCTACAAGCGAACAGAAATCAATACTGGTTTTATTAAATCAAAAAACACAATTATAATTCAAAACAGTGTTTTCTTTTAAACACGGCTAATATGCTATATAAACATTAATTTCAGTGTTTTGCTCCTGAATAAAGAGTAATCTTTTATGATCTCTCTTATGTATTTCATGATACTTTGCTCAATAAATAATTTAATCTTTTAAAACTAGAAATTAAGGAACTAAAACAGAAAATCATTCTTGACCTGCATTATTTTCCTCAATTAAATTTAAATTAATCTAAGACAATGTTATTATGAATTAAATCAAATTAAATTAAAGTTAAATTACAACATTTATTTTTATTTTAAAATGATTTTATAATCGAAAAAGTTTCAAATATATTTTAATTATAAGAGTAGAGAGGAAAACTAAAAAATAATCCATAAATATATTTACTTATACATTTTTATAAAATTACATAATTCATGTAAATGCAATAAAAAATTAAAATAACTTTTGTATCGAAATCTTTACCAAATGGATTCTTGTCGAGGATTTCGCACGAGAAGGTGACAAAAATCCTCATTGAAAAACATTGGAATCTAAACAATGGATTTCAATCCTGTTTCTAGAAATACTGAATATCAATTCATAATCTGTTAATTTGACGCATGAGGTTTCAAACGGTTATAAATTAATTCGCTTTACAATTTATATAAGTAATGCAAATTTAAGTATTTTTTTTTTTTTTTAGACAATGAAAATACTCTCTGTATTCAGGAGAATTTGAAAATAAATGTGCAAATTTTGTCTAAAACGACAAAATTAAAGACACTCCGTTTAAACGATTTTAAATAAACAAAATAACAATAAAAAAATTATCAAAATTATAAGGAATGTAGGCGATAAGTTCTTTCAGGAATTTCTTCTTAAAACACATTCTCTATCATATTTTTACTTAGTTTTCCTGAGGTATTTCCTACAGGTTAAAATGGTTTTAAATAGTAATTCGAAATTAATCAGATCTATTTAGTACGCGTTAGTCACAAGTCAACTCCAAAAATTTACTAAATATTCTAAAATGTAAAAACGTCAATGTGGAATCAATGTGGAAGCCGAAAAGCTATTTTATACAATTTGGTCTCACCCTTCATTTTATTAATCCATACCTGCGCAATTAGGCGCTAAAAAAATTCCTAGACGCCGCGTGAAGCGTGCACACGAATTTTCTTGCAATTTATCCTTTTGGCGAGTTTTTTTTTTATTGCTTGTTTTAGCTTTTCGGTTTGCACATTGATTCCGAGTCGGGTTGCCACTTCTCCGGGTTTCAGTGAGTTATCTCCGGGCTCCGGGTTTAATTATTATTTCTCCGTGTTGTGTAAGTAAAATTGAATCTGTACATATAAATAATAAAAATATAAATAAATTTAAAAAAACAATACTCAAAGTTATTATAGTTAGAACACAGTAGAGGGTTGAAAGTAAAAATTCAGATATTTCCGACTTTGCAGAACATTGTTTAAAATTAGGGCATGTCAAGGATCCAAATGTTAAAATTATGTTTAAAGAAAGATTTAAAATTAAGGAAAATCCTAGAAAGCTGTATTATTAAACTACTACTCTGTAATCATTAGAATTGTATTTAATTTTTAGGAATGTGAGTTTTGACATTCCGGGCGAGACTTAGTTCTGAGGTGGCAACCCTAATTCCGATGTTTTCTCATATAGGTCCGAGTAACGATGGTTATGTACTGATGACTGCTCCTAGCTGATGATCGCCATAGTAGCGTGAAACAGCAGTACTAAGATGTCATTTAGTATATAATTTGGTCTCACCCTTTATTTAATTCTAAAATGTAATTCTCGAAATTTCGTTTTATAGATCAGTAATAAAATGAACAGAATAAAAATGATTCCGTTTGATAAAATAATTCTAAATTAACAGATTCACAAATCGAAGCCAAATAGTGAAATATGTTAATTACCAATGAAGTAGTTGTAATAGCTTTTAAGGTACTCAAATGAAATCCATTATATATATTATCAATAAACACAACAGGAGCAACTGCTACGAATCCATGCAACTGAAAATAAAGAATTTAAAAAAATAATTAATTAAGAATTCACCTTTTCTATCAGATTAATGAAAATTTTCGTTAATTAAATTTGAAAGTTAAATAAATTTTTATTTTTTTTTAAATATTTTTTTTTTAGCTTTAGAATATTATTACTTCAATTAAAGCGAAATTAAGTTTCGTTGCATAAAACATTACATTTATCTAGTTTTGGAGAGTTTTGATATTTTTTTTAAGTTAAAAAAAATCTATACAATTTGGAATCTCAAATCTCTTCAATACAACGAAAGAGTTGATACGACTGTTATCTATAAAAACAGATATTAATTATTAACTGAACATACAAAAGAAAAATTTCTTTTCTATTTATCCGTTTGTATGATTGTGTAATTTCTAACTCATCATCCTAAAACCGATCGACAGATTTCATAAAATTTGGTATGTAAATTATTTATGCTCCACTCGAAACAGTAACTTTTATTTTGATTTCCACTCTCAAAAAGCTGATTACCCGAATTCCCTAAAATAAAACACAGCTAAAAAGGCTGGCTGAGTTCTTAAAATTTCATAATAAATTGCTTTAGTCCTCCCTCCCTCGTAAAATGGATCTCGCAACACTGCCTACTCAGATCCTAGCATTTACTTAATGGAATAATCAAGATTATTATAGTCTCAAAGGAAGATAGTCTCAAAGGAGGTCTTTGTACATTGATTTCAAACAGTATTCAATAGAAATTGTTTGTGACCTTTCTGACGATTATACTTTACCTAAATTTTCACAATTACATTTCGATTTCGAAATGATATAAAATATAGTTTTTGTAGGGAATCTCCCGATTTGTTCCGCAGAGTTACTTGAAGAGCAATACACAAAGTTTTTTAAAAGAACAGATAAGTTGTACTTCTTACAAGCTCATACACAAATATCCTGAGGTTACAAAGTTCAATAAAGAGCGAAGTTAAAGGAGTTCATAAATTATAGTTGGTTATCACAGATAGAATAACTTTCATCGTGGTTCTGAAAGGAATGAAGTTAAAATCTGATTGTATTTGTAGATATTTATAGACAATTCGACTAATAATACAGTTACTATTTACTCTTCCTAGAATCAGTGAATCTCTATATCGAAATCAATAATCTTCTTGTTATCTTTCTCGTTATTAATTAGTTAACTTAATTAACTAAACTTTTATTTTTTCTATCATGTGGTGATGATACTCATTTACTGTTTGTATTTAAAATTATTTAATTTGTGCTTTTATTTTAAGTTTTTATGTAAGAGTTTTAAATGTAATACTTCACTAACTGAATTTTAATTTTTCTTTGTAATGAAAAAAAACAAAGTTAGTATTCTCGTTAATTTTAGTTTTTAATTAGAAGTAAAGTAAAGATATACTGTATATAATTACTTAAGTAACTAGCCTATTTTTTTAATATGCAAATACTCATAATATATATGTATAACATATATATTTGAAGTATTTCATGTGTAATTTCCTCTCACAAAAGGACACTCAGATTATAAAGATACAGGGTGTGTCGACTCCTTGTTAGCATTTACACTACTGGCCTTAATAAGGGGCGAGAAATGAAAGCATTTAGACGACGAAATGTTGCCCAGGATACGTCAAAGGAGGCAGCTCACGCCATACTCGCAGAAACGGACGAAACACAGAAGGAGAAAGGAACATCCATTCGACGCCGGGATTCGAACCCAGGTTCCGACACATCAGCCTCACGGCGGACCGCCGACCGCTCGGCTATGCCGGAACGGCTTTTCTTAAATTATAAAAATTGGTTGTTATCTTTCGTGTAACTTTTTCCATCTTATTCTCTACACTAACTTTTTTCCTCTCTACTAAGTTGTGTTCAAGTAAAAAAAAAAGAAACCCATTTCCGAGGGAGGGAATGAATATAATCGTGTTTTAAGTTTGACCCTAAATAAAGGGACTTAATTTTATCTAATAGATAAAGAGATCAAAAGAACAATAGAGAAAAATAAATGTTCAAGCGTTGTTTCAAAGAATGAAAATAAAACATTTCAAACATTGCAAACAAAACTACCAATAGGGATGCTCAGTCAAACGAAAAATATTAAACCAAATCTTAGCTAAAAAAAAAATGTAACTTTTTTTTTTTTTTAAAAAAAAAATGTGGTAAATTTATTAAAAAATAAATAAACTAAATATTAAGTTAGAATATTAAAATAATGTGTTAAATGAAATTGGCTTCGGAGACGAATTTTCCGATAATTCGTCAACTTGTGAAGATACGAATTACATAAACTTTTACTATTTTTTTATATAATTCAGTTGAGATTTATTTATTTTTAATTAACGATATTAAATTGCTTTGCTTTTAATAATGATAATCCTTTAATAATGGTCTTATGGAATTTACAAATTACTTTTTTATATGTTTTTTTTTTTTTTAAATACGCTTTTAGGACTAAATATAAAAATAAAATACTATGAAAAGAACTTAATCAATAATAGAACAATATCTACAATAGAACAATAAGTCAACAATGAATGCTATTGTAGTTTTCAGAAGCCACCTGAGGCTATGTTTTGTCGTTGACAGATGTTTACCAATTGCGTCAATACAATAAGCAATGGTAATGTTTTTTTTTTAAAGCTTTTCACGAATTATTTCAATTTTTAAAGTAAGTATGTGTACATCTGTTGCATTGTGGACATTGAAACAATAGGGGTGGGTGGAGACGAAAAGAATCGAGTTCCTATTTCAAATGGAAGCATAAGAGAACATCGTGCTAAATTTTTAAAGAAATCGAGCAATTTTGATGAGAGATAGTCATTTGGGAGGATTGGGAGATGAAGTCATTTCTGACCAAAATAAATGTGTCAGTATATTAAGTTGATTCTTCAAATATTTCCAAGTAGTAGATCTTTCTTGTTTGACTGCCTTGATGTAAGTGTATTAGGTAATGTCTCACCTAGTATGTGTAGATCAAAACCGGGACAATTACATACACAATAGGAGTCAGCAGCAAAAAGTCTGCTTCTAATCAACAATTTTAAACTGACAACGAGGAAATTTAATCAATAAAATTAATCAAAATAATAATTAAGGAAAATATGAATACTGCTGTGTATGAATGTTACTGATTGATGAATCGACAAAAAGAATAAAGTTAAAATATTGAATTAAAATAAATTACGTGGATCATGGGATCGGAGCATTACTTGGATAACACCTGTTGTTGACTTTTGTAAATCCAGTTTTAAAACTAAGAGCTAAAATTCCGTTCCTTCTGATGCAGTTTATGTATTCAATATTCTAGTAAAACTTTTTATATTGGGCTAAAGCACTGGCATACTGAGGAAGGGGTGGGTTGATACGAACCCTATTGAAAAAACTTCATCTACACTTCATTTTATTATCGAATTTTCGGAAGAATTTTCTATCTTCCTTCTTCAAGATTACAATGTATAGTCAGGTGATATCAAATTACAAAAGATTTCTTAGCATAGTTGTTAACAAAACTTCCCTAAAATGCTACTAACATATTATTATATTTACAATTGTTTCAAATTCAACAATTCTTAATTTTAATACAATTGTTTTATTTTACTAACAATCATTATAATAATCATAATTTTTTAAATTCATCGATTATTACACTTTTTTTGTTCTTGTTCATATGAGTTTTTATCATTTCCCTAGCTAAATTTACGAAAATACTCTCAACTTCCAAACCTTTGCTTCTATTGTAATTTAAGTTTCTTGAGTTTCTGATTATTATGCTTTCCAGTATTTTTCTTGTTTTTGTATCTTTTTCTAACATAATTATTTTTACTTCCTCCCTGATCCAATGTCCATTTTTCCTACAATGATATGCTACGTCAGATTTTTCTTTCAGGTCATTTTTAATACAATTAATATGTTCAAGTACCCTCTCCCGTGTTGTTCTTTTACTTTCCCCAATATAAATTTTCCCACAATTTTGGCATTCCAATTCATAGATTAATCCCATGTTAGCTTCATTTTCATTTTTATTAATTTTTTGACATAAAATATTTTTCAATTTGTTGTTGTATTCAAAACCTATCTTGATGTCAAATTTTTTACAAATTTTCTTCAAATACCAACTGCTATTATTTAGATAAGGTACTATAATTGTTTCTTTACTTTTATTTTTATCCATTTCTTTAATCATAAATTTATCATAAGTACTTATTGCTTTATTTAGAAAACTAGTGCTATAATCATTTTTCATGAAAATCGTCTTCATGTTTTCAATTCCTTTCTTAAAATCAGAGTCACAACTTGAATTTTGATCCAATCTATGGATGTAATTATTAATAATATTCTTCTTGATCATAAAACTATGCCCTGATTTAAAATTTAGAATGTGGTCACTTTGAAACTTTTTTTTGTAATGTCTTAGATACAAATTGTAATTATTCTTTTTTATCAAACATACATCCAAATAATTCAATTTTCCTTCCTCTTCTTTTTCCATTTTAAATTTTATGTCTTGATTCTTACTATTAATGATGTTAAAAAAGTTTTGAAATTGTCTCGGGGTCCCAAACCATATAATCAAAATATCATCTGCATAGCGGTAATACTCAAAATTAAATTTAGATTCCTTAATTACATCATTTTCAAAGAAATTCATAAAAATGTTACATAGTGTCCCTGATAAAGGTGACCCAATAGGGAATCCTTTAATCTGTTTAAACATTTTATTTTTGTGTTTAAAAAAGGTATTGTCCGAAATGAATCTCACCCAATCCATCAATTCTATATTATTCAGATTTAGTTTCATTAACTCCTCATTGTGATTATACGCTAATTTTTCTACAATTTGCAATGTTTCTGTAACTGGTATATTTGAATACATGTTCTCTACATCCAGTGAATATAAATAAAAAATTTTCTTATTCATAAAATACAAATGTTGTAACTTAGTTTCTAAGTCTTTTGTATTCTTTACGATTATTTCTTCTCTGGGTAAATGAAAATTCTTTACTATTCTATTAAAAAATCTTGCAATGTTCTGAACTGGGCTCCCATAAGCATTAATTATTATTGGTCTAATTGGATTATTAATTTTATGAATTTTAACTCTTCCATCCAATGTAGGAGTTCTACACGCTTCCTTTAAAATTTCATCTTTTTGCCAAAAATTTATCGCCCATCTCTTGTAAGTCTTTCAATTTCGACTTGACTTTGTTGTATAAACTCACAGTTGGATCTTCTTCTATGTTAACATAATGTCCATCTTCTACTAATTCATCTAGCTTCTTAATATATTCTTGCTTGTTCATAATTATTAACTTGTTCCCTTTATCAGATTTAGCTATGTGTAAACTTTTATCTTTGCCGATCCTTCTTAATATGTTCAATTCTTCTTCATTTAAATTTAAATTTACTTCTTTAAAATTATTTTTAAAATTCTCAATTTCTTTTAGAAAATCATCCTTCTTACCTTGTTCCATTTTCTCAGCTGCTATTTGCAATTTAGCTATAGTCTTCAGGTCCAAATTTTCTTTTTTATCATAAACAAAGTCTAGGCCTTTATTTAAGAGTTCTAATTCTTTCTTGTTAAACTTTCTGTTACTCATGTTAATCACATAATTTTTATTATCCTCAAATTTCTTGTTCTTAATCTTCTTTATTTTCGTATCTTTAGCCTTTTCTTTTATTTTCTTATAATGTTTATGATTCCAATCCATAACCAGTTCATAATCCTTATATTCTAATCTTTTCCTAATCTTTTTATTTATAATTTCTTCTTCTTTAAGCAGTTAGTAGCATTTTAAGGATAAAATGCTAAGTTTTGTTAACAACTATGCTAAGAAATTTTTTGTAATTTGATATCACCTGACTATATATTGTAATCTTGAAGAAGGAAGATAGAAAATTCTTCCGAAAATTCGATAATAAAATGAAGTGTAGATGAAGTTTTTTCAATATGTTACGATGTGATTTAAAGAGGAAGTATGGATTTAGAACTGATACGAACCCTCCCCAATCCATCCAAAAATGGAGGAAATGGAGGATTTTGGACCTTTTTTTTTTTCATTGGTAGATCTGTACCACCCATCTGTAATCTTCTCTGGATCGCTTCCCGCCGTATGACAGACTTATTGGAACAACTCATTCTGAGATGGAGAACTACAATGTGATGGTTTAATCGTATGTGATGGTTCAATATGTAAGTCATATAGATGTTATGTATCATTATTCGTATATTAATGATTATATCCACAAGATATAATTATTAACATACGAAGAATGATACATAACACCTATATGACATACCTATATGACAGAGCTTGCAATAACGCTCTGACAGTTATCTTAAATAATGCACCCTTGCTATCTTGGCGGTTTTTAGACAATATGAGCTCAACATCTGAGACGTACGCCGAGCGGAGCATATTTTCTTTTGGGAGTATCACTGTGATTATCTATTTACAGCTTCATGAGTTTGCTTAGCTCTAGCAATTTTCTGCTTTGTCTCTACTAGCATTCGGAATTAAAAACAGGCCTAATTCATTTAATGGAGATATTCGCTTTTTAACGATAGAGATCCGGTCCCTTACCCGCCATTTTTACGAGGTGCTACTGTATAATATATAATGTCACTAAATTTAGATACTATTTGGAAACATAATTATATTTCTTTTCCGTATTTTTTTTTTTATTTTGTTTTATAATACGTTCTATATTTATTCATTTCTATTTTTGTTTTTAGAGGCTACAAGGCATTCTGGCACCCTTACAAATTTTACGCAAAAACAATAGCTATATTATAACAAATATCTTACAACTGCAATATTTTATATCTATCTATCTATCTATCTATCTATCTATCTATCTATCTATCTATCTATCTATCTATCTATCTATAAAAAGATAAAAGATCCAGAAAGGCGAGATACTTAAGTGGAGGTCACCGTCACACCTGGCAGTGACCCCCACAGAACAAAAAACATCAACAATAAATGTTGTGCCAATTTGACCTCCACTTAAGTATCTTGCCTTTCTGGGTCTTTTATCGGGAAAGGTGGAGATCGGGCTGATGAGTCCCAGGAAGGACGAAACGGCCGTTCGCGGTTCCTTCCCGATAATCGAACCAGAAAGGCAATTTGGTTAGATTTGTGCTGAATTCATTTCTTATGTTATTTAATTTAAAGTTTTTTGTTTCTTAGGTTCTTATTCCTATATCTCATTACTCAGTACAGTTAGTAATATTTGTATAAATATTTTGTGAAATCGAGTAATTAGCGAGAATTTGACAAACCGCAGCTTAAGGATTGCAATTTCTGTATAACGGCAGGTTATTGATGTCAAGTACAATTAATCTGGGAGTCAAATAAAATAAATTCACTGTCTCGACAGAACATGATTTTAAAGACTATTTAGTAGTTACAGTTTTTCAAAGTTTTTTAAAGAATCAAGAGAGATTTTAATAAAAATACAGTTTCAAAATTGAAATATTTCTGTTGTCTTTACAGATCTAATCGACACTTTTCATCATCTTTTCGATTTTTATCATCGAGACGATGAAGAAGAAAAAGATATCAAGACAAGTTAATAAAAGAAAATTAAAATTAAGATTTAGAACAAAAGTATCAGTTTAAAGAAATTAATCCAACTGTTTTTTTTTAACGAGGAACCTTATTTTTAAAAATGTTTGTCTGTGTTTTAAGTTGGATCATAAATAAGTAACCAACCAAATTTTATTGGAAAATTTGGCATAATTACGTCCTGCCGTTTTGGCGTAATGCTCATCAAATAAATGAATAAAAGAGAGAAATGGGTAAGGTATAAGTAAGACTTCGCAGGCTTCGGCAATTTACAATAGAAATAAGAAATCTCGGAAAATCATGAAAGAAAATCATTTTCTAAAATGAAAAAAAAATTATTAAGAATTTTTCGAAGAAAACATTAATGAAAAAAATATTACAATAAATAGAACAATTATCACTTACTTTTGCGTTATATTGAGGAAGAGCAGATAAAAAGAAAAAGCCAACAGTTGCTCCCAAGGAAACACCAATGTAGAATAACTTCGGATGTTTTGTTGTCATAAGAATATAATCAATTAAGGGCGGGACATCGAACAGAGCTGACTCCTGATAACTTAGGTATTAAAAAAATAATTAGACGGCACTTAAATTTAAAACTAAACAAGACTTTTGAAAAAAGTAGATAAATTATTAACATAAATATTAAAACAACATAGAAGACAATTAGAAACAAAAAACTTATTAAGCTCGTTTTAAGTTTGAAAACAAATTAAAATAACCCACTATAATTCCTAGTTTCCTGTGCAATTGGCTTGAGGTTGGTGATCAGCTGTACTCTAGTCCAGACAAATAAAAATTAGAAGGGCGGTGTTTTTTGTATCTACACTAGCTTTTGTAAAAAATGAGCTTTAGGATTTTAGTTTGTGACTTTTTACAGGTTTTAAAAGTGAATTAATTTTATTAATTTGTAAGATCATTTCTGACTTATTCACCTTGATTTCGATTTTGTATGATTCGGATATTTCTTTTTTATTATTCGTATTTATCAGAGAATCGATTAAAGCAAAACCACGCCGATGATGATGAAGACATTTCCTCAGCTCCTACAAGTACTTCCATAATGGAAGGAAGAATTTCCATCACTTAAGAAAGAAGAACAGCTTCTAGATTATATAATACAAAAATAGTTGAAAAGGATAAATGCAGTCTTTCTAACGTTTGCTGTATTTTGCATAATAGTCATAGTGTAAAGTTATCCTCTGTTATAAATTATCCTCTGTTACACTATTCTGATCCTGACATTATTGGAGTCTTCTGAGTTAATGTAATCGAAGGTAAATTTGTTCTGTAGAGATAAGATATGGGCATTTTAAATATAGACATTCACTATTTTCCAATGAAGAATTTCTGAAAAAAACATTTCAATTAAATTGTAATGAAAAACTTTTCTGTTAAGTTAAAAATACTCATAAATTTGCACACTAATTAATCGATTAAAACATGATTTATTTGATTTCCGGTTTCGTTAAGGAAGGGCTTAACTATCTCACTGTGCGTTATGGCTATTTACAGAACAATTAATACGAAATTCGTAGGGTGGGAGAATTTTAAAGATTTGATAGCCAATAATAATTTGAAGTATCGCAAATGATTAAACAGTGGTTATTCCGGTAAGAAGACGTCGAATCCATGAAATGTTCCTGTAGGTGGAAATGAAGCCATTATTAAAGTTAGGAACAATTACAGTCAGTTAAATTCCGATTAGTCATATCATCTGTCAAGCCTTTAATTACACAGTACTTATATCATCTTTAAATCAAATCACTAAAGATAATTTTAATTAGTCACAACTCCTGATCTCTTATGTATTTCGACTTCTTATTTTATCTTATTTAGAGCAATGACTTTTTTTATTTTATTGAGATGTCAAATAATATACATTTCTATTAATACAAGGCTAAATATGAAATTTTAGTTTTCAAGGTAGTTTTATGGATTGAGGTTTTAAAACAATCATGTTTTATTGTTGCTGTTTTTTTTTATTTTCAAAGTACCACGGGTTCACCCCACCCACCAGTACTTCAGCTTCTAAATCTGTTGTGTAGATCCTACTAACAAAGTCCGTAGACACCGGAAGAATAAAAAGATATGGAGACAAATGAAGAAACATCTGCTGAGTTTTCAAATTTTTACCATCCCGTTTAAGATGTTCAGGTAGTTTCGGAATAAACCAACCCGTACACTACTGAGAGTGAGTGGCTTGAAGCAATGTATTCAAAATGAAGTGAATATATCATTTCAGTTTTTAGGTTAATTTGAAAAACTAAATATTAAAAAAATGTAAAAATAAGAATTTTAAGTGAAATTATATATAAAATACCTAAAATCCCAGTATTCCTTAGTCTTTGCTGAAAGAAGTTGATTCTTTTTGGAATAAGGATTTCCTCTAACGTTGGTCATCCAAACATCATATCCTTGGTCAGCTAATATGAATGCTTTAAAATGAAAATAATGAACAAAAATTGAATGCAAGATAATCTTAGTAAGTAGTTTAGAATATACTGTTTATAAATTGCTACACCTTTTCCTGAAAGCAATGAATAGCAGACTGGAAATATAACATTCTTTAATAATATAATTACATTCTTCTGTTCTAGAAGATTAATATTATTTTCATAATTTATATTCTAAATTAGTAATGTAGTGGAATTTAGACTAGTGCAATGGACCAAAAAAAAAGCGCACATTTTGTAGGTTTGACAACTAGGCCTATTCAATTCTACATCTCAATCTATATTTATCTCCATTCAGAAAATCTTAACAAAATAACACCTCATATTGATATGTTTTCTGACAAATTTACATCATTTTTAATCTTTCATCATTATAAGACCTTATATACCAACAAAAAAGAAATAATTTTATAAACCAAGACATAATAACAGTAACATGTTTCGAA
>JAFIDM010002131.1:104212339-104238265 GCA_023159025.1 Thereuonema tuberculata
TTCTACAACTATCATTGCGATAAGAGAGAATATGAACAATTGCAAATTATTTACTAGTTTCGTTTTTAAATGAGTGCTAATCCGTTTGTCTTACTTAAAATAATGACAAAATTAATTACAGTAAATAGAAAATTAATTTCTAGCCATCCATTTGATGCCTTAAACATGTCCAATCCTAAAGTTTGACCGAATTCTCTGATTTTCTCTTGAAGCAAAACACCGCTTATAGGCAGGGCCGGACTGAAACACCCAGGGCCCCTAGGCATCCCGAAAATCTACAACCAAAAAAAAAAAACGAATCTCCAATTCAACAACCAAAAAAAAAAAAGGACAATCCTATTTTAACAATAAAAAAAACAAAAAAACAATCCAAGCCCGGGCCTTCTAGGTTTAGGCGGAAATCCGGCCCTGCTTATAGGAATGTTCTTTGCACGAGCAGAGCGGAACCATATTATGACCACTTCATTCATTTTTCTTGTTTCAGTTTTACATAACTTCAAGTTCTTCGAATTGTTGTCAGAATTCACCATCCATATTTTTCTAATCTCATCTTTGTCCTTCAAAAGTTCACTTATCTGAGTTTTTCCAACTTTAAAACGTTCAGCAAGACCATGCACACTCAGCTTTTTTTTTTCAGGAACTTCAAGAACATCAATTTTTTCTTTCAGCGCCAATCTCTTCCTTTTTGACGCCATTTTAATTCGCACTAAATTTAATCAACACGTTTATAGGATAGCTTTACGAGGGATTGATATTTACAGCAACTGCAGTGAAAAAAAGGGCCTCAGATTCGTGTAAGTTATAGAATCATGGGACACCGATACAATGTATCAATGTATGGGACACAGCGAAGCAATGTATCAATGTATAGGACACCGATGTAAATACAACCATGATATGTTTGTCGAAATGTTAATCGAAAAAAAAAAATAATTTTAACAGTTAAAATACTGTCCGCTATTCAGAGTGGATAACATGGAATGTCCTACTTTAAGGGACTGGGACTCGCAATAATGTCCGCTAATTAGAGGTGTCCGCTATTCAGGGTGTCCGTTAAAGGAGATAACACTGTATAAAAAAGAAGAAAAAGAAAAAGACAAAAAATAAAAATTATTCGGTTTTTCTACAACAGATGCTACTTACACTATGCTAAATCATGTATTTCATTGTTTACAGCAGAAACTGATTCAACAAATCTTCTGGTTTAGAAAACGAAAATCTTCTAAAAAATTTTCTTCTCAAATTTTTTAATGCACCAAAGTAAATAAGGATTCTCACACCCCGAGTTACCATTCTGGGAATCTGAGACAGCTGTTTCAGCCGTGTTAGGCTTCTTCAGTCAGATTTACCCATAATGGTAACTCAAACTGCGAGACAACTTTGAAAGAGCCATTCCGGGGTGCCGGGATGGTTTCACCTTTGTTGTCTCGCACTTTGAGTTACCGTTATGGGTAAATCTGACTGAACAAGCCTAACTGAAACAGCTGTCTCAGATTCCCAAAATGGTAACTCGGGGTGCGAGAATCCTTATTTACTTTGGTGCATTACAAAATTGGAGAAGAAAAGTTTTTAGAAGATTTTCGTTTTCTAAATTCTTGCAATGCACGTTAAGTTCCTTTATACATTAAATCTTCTGCTTGTTTACATCTATGGTTACAATTTTTCCACCAATGATGGCGATTCTGTTATTACGTCTTTCTGAGCTGTTGATTTCGCCATTCATTTATTAAACACTTTATTGACAAATAATTTTGACAGGAATGTAATGAGGTTTAGCAACTTTTTCACTCGAAAAAGACTTATCACTTTTAAGTCGAAACATGGTGATCTAAATTTTATAAATATTGTAAAATTTTGTAATTTGTTTAATTAACAATTAAACAGGAGAACCGGCTTTGTTATTGCATTTAAAATATATTTGTTATATTTATAAAACATGCATTATTGCATATTTCTTATATGAAAAAGCACTAAGAAATGTGTAACGATAGTTAGTTGATTTCGAACAACATAAGCCAGATTGAGATAAATGTGAGTTCAAATAATCGGAAATTCGCTTTAGTGCGAATTATAAAATGATACAGTTTAATTATTCGCAAACCTCACCGTTAATGCAAGCTAAAATTTAAATAATGCGAGATTTTTCTTTTTTAGTAAAGTGAAAAACAACATCAACAGATATAATTATATATATTCACTTATTGCATCTATCACAGAACACCGAAAGACATCAGCTGCATCCTTTTTTTCCTTTTTTTAAAGTAATAAAGAACAACAGATAGAACTTCATTCTGACATTAGTATTGATCCCATTGAAGCATCAAATGAAGAGAAGTCCACATGTCAGAAATCAGCGGATCAAGTTATTGATCCACGACAAGAAACCGACGAAAATGAAGCAGTGTATACTGAAGTTTCGAAATTTGTTCCTCTCGGATTACATGCATGAATTACGGAGAAACCTGCATTTATGAAGCACCATCCAGTTCAGCCAAGTGATATCGATACGCAATTTCCATTTAAGGCAAGCAAAACGTACAAACACGCTCTACCCCATGACACTACAGTCCTCGTAAATGGTTGTCTTACTGCCTTGAAACAGAAAATATACTGCAGTATCTGCCTGCTGTTTGCTTCAGACAGAGAAAGTCCATTCGTCCATCACTATAAACAGATTGAAACGCATGTACATTATGTTGCCCATGACAATGTTGTGAAAGTCTATCTGCAGATTTAAAAAACTGATCAACAAGGATATGACAACAAAACGGCGAAGTGACATCGAAAGCAGGAGGCAGGTGATTCACAGGCTAATTGACATAATCCTGTTCGTCGGCAGGCAGGAACTAGCTTATATAGGATCCATCGAAGTTGCTGCAGATCTCAACAACAGATGCATCAACCACGGCAACTTCTTAGAACTGGTTATGCTGGTTTCTCGTACGACCAAATCTTGAAGATATCGGGATTAGGCCATTCATAAGCAAATAGCGTGAGGCAAGCCAATCTAAATCAAAAGGAAGAGGTTTTTAATTCTTTTCAAAATTATTTGTCAATAAAGTGTTTAATAAATGAATATTTAGTCCTTCATATACAATTATTGCTAGTGAAATTCAGCAAGTAGGCATCTTCAGCATTGAAATGGATGTTTCAGTTGTAGATCAGCGAGTGATGTGTGTTGGATATGTGCTAAATAGTAGAGTCTCTGTGAGATTATTGAAGCTGACTGTTGAACATAAAACGACAGGCGAGGTACTCTACCTTCAAACAAATAAAGAAATTGAGAAGGTTCAAATCAATATCAATAGTTGGATGTTCGTTTGATGGAGCTGCAAATATGAGTGGCCAAATCAACAGGCTTGGTCCTCACAAATTCGACAGAAAGTCGTAAAAGAGCTTAGAATTTTCTTGATCTCTTGCAGAGTACAGCGGTTTTCATCTCAGAATCGCAAAAGCATGCTGGTTTGGACCAAAGTTAATAAGCGTATGCTGGTTTGGACCAAAATTAATAAGCGTGTGCAGGTTTGAACAAAAATTAATAAGCGTATGCTTGTTTGCACTAAAGTTAATAAGCGCATGCTGGTTTGGACCAAAGTTAATAAGTGTATGCTGGTTTGGACCAAAGTTAATAAGCGTATACTGGTTTGGACTAAAGTTAATATGCACATGCTGGTTTGGACCAAAGTTAATAAGTGTATGCTGGTTTGGACCAAAGTTTGTAACTTTTCTATATATTAGTTTAGCAGAACTTAAGGTATGTGAATATATGTTTCTGAATAAAGTTAATTATAAATAATAACACACAGTCTTTCAAAGTTTCATTATTGTATGTATTAAAAACAAATATATCCTTGCTTTATATTCAAAAATAAAGATTAAAGCTCACACTGATTTAAGTGTGTTGGATAAAACAAAAGTTATTTCTAGATCCCTAACTGTGTTCAATTTAATGAACTCTCTTCACTTATTTCACTTGCATTGAATAAATAAATACTTTGATTTCTAATAAACTATAAGTTCTTTAATGTTCATTTACTAGTCTCTTTCAAAGTTTATAACTGATATTCACTTTACTTTTAGTTGAGTTAACACAGTCTATTCACATATAACAAATTACAGTATCTCTCATTTCGAAGTTAACGTTGTAGATTTCTTGTAACTTTTATACTAAAATATTTATATGTTGATTCTTTGTTCTCACGCCAAGAATATAATACTGTCTTTGTCTCGAGTAGAAAAGAAAAAGTTCACTTTAAATGCTGTACACTTCATATTCGAACATATCAGTGAACGATAGGACTTTATTCCATGAGGCGTATCCAATCCAAATATTCTTTGTACTCTTCATTCCGTTGCAGGATCATATTCCTTTCATGTGAACGGTTCTCTTCATTGTCCAAATTTTAATTGCACTCCTATATAAATTCCAAATTCCCGAGCAAAACGAAGCCTCTTCACACATTTTCTACTTCCATTTTTCTCTCTATTTCTTCTTCTTCTTCCCCTAAAAAAAACTCACGTTTTCGGTATCCCATTGCTTTATTATCTCATTCTTGTTACAATAACCCACCTTTTTGTAAACAATTGCTCTTAACACAATAGAATTAACATACATCTATAAGAATAGTTTATCACGAAGAATTCACTACTTATTCCCAATATACATCTTATTATTAGTGAGGTTTACATTGGCGCTATTGTTTTATACTTATACAAAACAATAAAGTTAATATGAGCATGCTGGTTAAGACCAAAGTTAATAAGCGTATGCTGGTTTGAACAAAAATTAATAAGCGCATGCTGGTTTGGACCAATGTTAATAAGCGTTTGCTGGTTTGGAAAAAAATTATTAGCATATGCTAGTTTGGACCAAATTGAAAAAGCGTATGCTGGTTTGGACCAAAGTTAATAAGCGTTTGCTGGTTTGGAAAAAAATTATTAGCATATCCTAGTTTGGACCAAAGTTAATCAATCAATGCTGGTTTGGACCAAAGTTAAAAAGCGTATTCTGGTTTGGACCAAAGTTAATAAGCGTCTGTTGCTTCGGTCAAAAATTAATAAGCGCATGCTGGTTTGGACAAAAATTATTAAGCGCATGCTAGTTTGGACCAAAGTTAATAAGCCAATGCTGGTTTGGACCAAAGTTAATAAGCGTCTGTTGCTTCGGACAAAAATTAATAAGCACATACTGGTTTGGATCAAAGTTCATAAGCCAATGCTGGTTTGGACCAAAGTTAATAAGCGTCTGTTGCTTCGGACAAAAATTAATAAGCACATGCTGGTTGGGACCAAAGTTAATCAGCCAATGCTGGTTTGGACCAAAGTTAAAAAGCGTATGCTGGTTTGGAGAAAAGTTAATAAGCGTCTGTTGCTTCGGTCAAAAATTAATAAGCACATGCTGGTTTGGATCAAAGTTAATAAGCGTTTGCTGGTTTGGACCAAAGTTAATAAGCGCATGCTGGTTTGGACCAAAGTTAATAAGCGCATGCTGGTTTGGACAAAAATTAATAAGCGCATGCTGGTTTGGACAAAAATTATTAAGCGCATGCTAGTTTGGACCAAAGTTAATAAGCCAATGCTGGTTTGGACCAAAGTTAATAAGCGTCTGTTGCTTCGGACAAAAATTAATAAGCACATAGTGGTTTGGATCAAAGTTCATAAGCCAATGCTGGTTTGGACCAATGTTAATAAGCGTCTGTTCCTTCGGACAAAAATTAATAAGCACATGCTGGTTGGGACCAAAGTTAATCAGCCAATGCTGGTTTGGACCAAAGTTAATAAGCGTCTGCTGCTTCGGACAAAAATTAATAAGCGCAGGCTGGTTTGGATCAAAGTTAATAAGCCAATGCTGGTTTGGACCAAAGTTAATAAGCCAATGCTGGTTTGGACCAAAGTTAATAAGCGTCTGTTGCTTCGGACAAAAATTAATAAGCACATGCTGGTTTGGATCAAAGTTAATAAGCCAATGCTGGTTTGGATCAAAGTTAATAAGCGTCTGTTGCTTCGGACTAAAATTAATAAGCGCATGCTGGTTTGGACAAAAATTAATAAGCGTATGCTGGTTTGGACAAAAATTAATAAGCGTATGCTGGTTTGGACAAAAATTAATAAGCGCATGCTGGTTTGGACCAAAGTTAATAAGCACATGCTGGTTTGGACAGAAATTAATAAGCGCATGCTGGATTGGACAAAAATTAATAAGCGTATGCTGGTTTGGACCAAAGTTAATAAGCGTATGCTGGTTTGGATAAAAATTAATAAGCACATGCTGGTTTGGACCAAAGTTAATAAGCGTCTGCTGCTTTGGACCAAAGTTAATAAGCGCATGCTAGTTTTGGACAAAAATTAATAAGCCATGCTGGTTTGGACCAAAGTTAATAAGAAATCAAATGAAGGCTATCAACTATATAACATAAATGTGACAGTTATTATTAAGAATAAAAACAACAACATCTTTTCATCTTCTTAAGCATAGCTATATTTCGCAGGTTTAACACTTTATCTGCTTCTTTAGGCTTACCGATCCATAGAATGTTCTTCATAAAACATAAAAAACAAAGTTTTAATAATATTGAGTCTTAACAAGATTGAGTTATACATGGTAATATTAATTAGAATATACAATATTGAATCATTAATTACCATTAATTACCATTTACATAGTTGAAAACGTTAAGAGCAAAAGAAAATACAGTAAAACCCCGTTATTACGCTCCGCTTATAGCGCTATCCCGTTCTTTACGCTCCTTTCATACTGTCCCTGGAATTTTCTATGTAACTCTGTATACTTTTACCCTCTTATAACGCTTCAAATCCCGCTTGTAGCGCTTTTTTTTTGTAGGAAACTTGGTATCGAAAAGAAATGTAACACTGTAAAGATTCTTTTCTTTCCCTGGTAGGAGGGAATCTTTGAACTCTTTATAGTGTGGGTCTGTGATACAGTAAGTTAGTGCAAAATTTCGAAGTGGAAATCCCTTTCAATAAGTGAAAAATTGGAAATTCTCCGTAAGTACGACGAGAATTCTACACTAAGTCAGAAGGATTTCGCAGAATCTCTAGGAATTCCCTCATCCAATCTAAGAGCGAAGTGTGGTTGCAAACGTAAAAAAGTAAAGTGTGGAAAATATTAAGATGCTTCAATTCTAATTGAATAGATTCATCAGTCCCGTGATTCAGCAGTGCCACTAAGTGGCCCAATCATTCAAGAAAAGAGGTGTGAAATAGCGGGCAGGGCACTAAATCTGCTCCGAAAATATATTAGTGTTGCTCCTAGTGGTATATCAATTGATGTTAATAGTTACTTGAACCGCTTTGAAAATGTCATAATTCATAACAGTAGCACACACACACGGCAAACCACAATCAAACATTTTTTTAATAGGAAATAAGCTCACATTTGCACTATATCTATTGCAGAATCAAGTATCTTTCCTGTAAAATGGTGTCTAAATGTTTCCCCATCTCATAAATCATTTCCCGTCTATAGCGCTATCCCGCTTATTACGCTTGTAGTTCATGGTCCCTTGACGAGCGTAATAACGGGGTTTTACTATATTATTAGAAATGTATGATGCTTTTACAATTACTTTGTTAGATTAAAAGAAAATACATTATTGAAAACTTGTGATGTCTTTACAATTACTTCTAAATTTTTCAAATATTACGTGACTTATCTCCACACAATTCTGTTTGTTAAAATACTTTATTTTGGAAATACGGGGAGAAAATTAGGAGAGCGCGTAAAAGAACACATAAGCGCAATTCGCAACAGCCATCCAGGAGTCTCAGATTGGGCTCATCATTCAATATCATTAGGACACGATCCAGACCCAATCGTCCAAATAATGTATAAGAACATACATAATAAAGAAGCACGCTTTATGTTAGAAGCATGTGTTTTTAATATTTTTAAGTGTTTTAACAATCGGAAAGGTGTGGAGATAAGTCAAGTAATATCGTACTTGAAAAATTTAGAAGTAATTGTAAAGTCATCACATGTTTTCAATAATGTATTTTCTTTTTATCTTAACAAAGTAATTTTAAAAGCATCGTACATTTCCAATAATATATTTTCTTTTGCTCTTAACAAATGATGCTTACGATTTCAACTATGTAAATGGTAATTAACATAAATGCTTCAATATTGTATATTCTAATTAATATTACCATGTATAATTCAATATTGTTAAGACTCGATATTGTTAAAACTTTGTTTTTTGTGTTTTATGAAGAACATTCTATGTATCGGTAAGCCTGAAGAAGCAGGTAAAGTGTTGTACCTGCGAAATATAGCTATGCTTAAGAAGATGAAAAGATGTTGTTGTGTTTATTCTTAATAATAAAGGTCATTAACTTCTCTGCGGCTTCAGAAGGTTAATTCGACTTGTTGGTGGAGCAAGGACAGAGCATTGAAAAGAGTCTTCGAATCCTTGAATGTTCAATTTGAATATTGCGACAAGTTCTTTACTCTGCTACTTCTTTAAATTACAAATAGTAGTGATTTTACATCGGATATGATATTTACAACTTGAAAGCTGGTGCAAGTTTGAGAACGTCATTTACCGTGATTTATTCAGTGATTCGACTCCAAGTAGACCAAACAAGTGGTCTCAGTTAACTAGCAGCAAACCAAATCATAAACACCATGTACGGGCAATTCCCCTCCCATAAAAAAACAAGATTTGAAGTACTGCACAACATGCCACGGCTTTGATCATTTGATTGAACGTTTAGCTGAGAAGGAAGTCCACAACGAAGTTGAATCATTGAAGCGAATCCCGATTGCAATGCAAAGAGCAGCAGAATTAGCTGCTAATGAGAAACTGACCCTTCACCATCCAAGAAATTCGAAAGATCATTGATATAGCAAATAAAACAACTTTTTATCTTCAATGAAGAACTTATAAAGGACGTTGCACAATTGAATCTAAGAAATGTCAAGAACCTAACAGTATCGGAATGTCTCGTGAGGTTCATATGCTTCTAAAATTACTTAACTTACAGGAACTTACCGTGCTGAGTTTGTTCACAGAATTGATTCAATTTACCATTCATTATGAAGACTATCTATAATGCAGTACAAAACAACATCAGATTCTGACAGAGATTTTTCCAATTCACTGACGAGCCGCCTGCGACATTTGCAGTGGATGGAATCGAAGATATCTTCACTGAATCGTTTAAGTTTGAAAAAATGTAAACAATGTCTAATTTGTGTTTTGGAATTACTGCACGAGTCAAATGATGACGGATCCTTTATACTTCACTCTATCAAGTTTGTACTAACGCTACCGTGTACACAGGTTTCCTGTGAGATAGTTTTATTTTAGTTCTGAAAATCATAAAAAAATCGTTTGGATTCTTCATTGTGTTAGAATTTTGAGAGGATTTCGTTTTGTTTCTCATGTTGAAAGTGATTTTAATTTCTATTATGATAAGGTAATTAACGATATTTGCTAGTTCACGCGAATTGTCTACTATGCTTAAATTATAATGATAGAAACCAAGGCCAAACGGAAGATCAATCATTACACGACAACTCAATGTAAAGTTTGTGTAATATATGTTTTTATGTTTTAGTTATTTAGTCAATAAATCATATAATTGAACAATTTTCCTCGATTGTATATTACTTACCAATTTTGATGCAATATGTTGGGGGGGGGGGGATTGTTCAGCATTTGGGGGCCAACATGATATCACAGCCAGTGGGGCCCATCACTAGCCAGTCCGACCCTGGACTCATCAAATGAGTCAGTTTACATGATAAGTACATTCTTTTAGCCTTATTTCTGATCACAACTAAACTTCTTGTAACTGGGCAGCCTGAAAAGATTGTTTAAGTATATCTTCATGTGATATGACATCACAGTTCAAACAATCAATTGCTATGAATATTTGAAAATAGCTTTTTCTTTGTTTTAGATTTTCTTTAACAAGACACAAAAAAATTACAAGAAAACAGAAGTAAGAGTTTCAAAAAGTCCACATCAGTGTTTATTTTTGAGAATTTAAACATTATTACGAAGCTGTATTTTTGCATCGTTTGTGTTTGTACTGCCATACCATGTTGCACCCGATCAAGAGAGCTATTGATTTCCAAACTAAAGTTATTTTGGCTATTAAGAAAGATATTTCATTACCTTGACCACCCGACTCTGTTCGACAGGCATAGCAAAGTTCTTATTTCAAGTAATGAAAGCCATTTCTCAAGAGAACTGCAGAATTTTTTTTATTCTCCACATACAAATCAACAGCTCTGGTGATTGGTTGTAATGTAGTATGGCAGTACAAACCTAAAAAAAATATGCAAGGAAACAGCTTGCTTCGTACTGATGTTTTTTCTAAAATTCTCAGAAAAAAAAAGTGAAAAAAAAAATCCCCAAAGGTGGGCTTTCTTGAACTCTAAATATTGCTTTCAGTTAATTCTCTTTTAGTCTTCTTCTCAGAGAAAAACATAAGAAGCGCTTGCTGTAGTATTCGGCTATTCTGAAACGTCCACGGCAAGCGGCTGTTTGAACTGGAGGTCATATCACTTGGTTTGTGACGATACCACTTGAACGATCTAATGAGATGAAACCAAGATTACAAAAAACAATTTCTTTTTCTTTGCAGAGTACACCTCCATTGTATGACATGAACAATGTTAAAGCTCCTGTTGGTTTATTTTGGTCAACATATGATACAATAGCAGATCCTTGGGATATTCAATTACTTCGACAAGTGCTACCTGATATTCAGTATAGTGTTCCAATTACTTCCCCTGGTTTTGGACATTTAAGTTTTTTATGGAGTCGTCACGTTAAAGAATATCTTTATTATCCAATGCTTCAATTCATGTCGAGAATATTAAAAGATACAATATAATAATTCATCAATAATATGCTCATAAATAATGAAAATAATGATTATGGGAAGAATTGTTAACTATTACATTATGCTCAAAATCAATATCTACTGAATGTAAATTTGACTGATGTTTTTTGGAAGTTCTCTGAGTTTTCTTTGTACTGCTGTATAAGAATACCAAAGTGAATTCAAAAGTAGGAATTGTTGAAAGTATTTAAAACCTACATTTCTTAAAATGTTATACTTAAAATTTCTTTACTATTTTTATTTGTTTTTGTTTTTTAAACGACATAGTGGAAAGCATACATTATTTTGTTTGATTTAGGATATCTGCTGAATACAAACTATATAAATTTTCTTTTTTCTGAAAAAGTCCACCTTTTACTTAAGTTATCAAAAGCTTGCTATATCTATATGTCTATATGTCAAAAACATACAATTTTTTCTTTGAATAAGCGGTTAGTGACAAATGAACTTTATTTAAACATTTATTATTTTTGTAATTCAAAGATTGTATTGTTAAATTAAATAAAATATATAAATCAAATGTAAAACTGCTGTAAAAATGTAAATAGTTTACTGTTATGTTCAATTCATCTGCTTTGTAAATTTTATGTAAAAATCATTAAAGTTTCTGTCAAGAAAACTTTTTATAATTAATTATAGTTAAGATTCGTTATTTGGAAGTTAATCTAACTATACAGAATGAGATGAATAAATAATTTTAAAGATTCCATATCTAGCCTCAACATTTAATAAAAAACTCAAGTAAGAATGAAGAAACGTACTCGAATTCCCTACAGAGATTGGCCACTGAAAGATGTCAATTACAGTTAATTCGCAGTAATTTTAATTACAGTAACTGTCAATTACAGTTTTGTACAGAGGGTGGACAAAATAATATGAACATTTGCGAAACGACACAAAATCTTTATTAGTAGGGTGTTGGTCATACATCCGAATTACAGCTTCTATCCGACGAGGGATGGAAAATACAGATCATACACAATGTTCAATGTAATACTCAGCCAGAACGGTGTCTAGTTCAGAAAGTGTGGAGTTAACAGTACTAAGAAAGCAGTTAACACGAAAGGCTTCTGCGAGCATTCTCCACTTATAAATACGTCTAGTGGTCTGAAATATTGTAAATACAGATTCGTCAGACCAAATGACGTTTCCCCATTGCTGTTGTGTCCAGGGTCAGTGCTCGCGGCACCAATGCCGTCGCTTCAACGCATTCCGCGGTGTCGTCAATGGTTTTGGAATAGCCGCTCTGCCACGAATGTTCTCAACATGCAGTTCCCGTTTGGTTGATACGGGATCCTGAAGATGGGTGTTCATCTCGGAGATTATCTGGAACATTGTCTTGTCGGGTCACATCCATCTATCTCTGTCGGTAGGCTTTGACTTTAGCCCACTGCTCTAGTTCGCAGATGACGCCTTAATATGTTTTTTTGTAGGCATTCATAACAGTTGACACAGTGCTTCTTGAAACACCCACAAGGTTGTCACTGAAGCTCCAGCGAGCATGTTGTCACATGCAAACCGTACGACTGTACTAACTTTACAATGGAAATCCGTCGTTAAAAGCCAAATCCATGGAAAGCAATGTAGATTCTTTTAAGGTTCGCAAGCGCACACATGTTACACGATTGGAAACTTGGTATTCCCTTGAGTCTCTTGAGGATTTAGGGATGATATCACAACGCTAAAATTATCATGCGTTACTACTACTACTATAAATACTAAATTTGTGCTTCATGACTGTATAGAGAGAATACGGAAAACAAAGGAAGATTGGAGCTATTAGAACAATCAGATGCTCAATGATCATTAGACCAATGAATTACAAATGTATGTTAATTGGCTGATGACTGCAACGAGGAAACGAGAAGTTGTAATTCTAATCAATAATAGTCATTATAATTCTAGTCAATTGGAGTAAGAGTCTGAAGTTATGGACAGAGAATTGAACATTATCCTATTTAATGCACTTTTCTGTAATCTAACATTGCCTTACATTTTTATATTCAACTTTAATTTTTAATATTCTAGATTGAAACTTATCCTTTTTTTTCTTACATTAATACACTCTGTGCATTACAGAGTGCTTATTAAACTTGGGACAAGTGTGAGTAATCCGAGTTTTCCAGTACCTCTGATAGCAACTATGTATTGCTAGGATAATTGAGGTTTTCTATATAAAAATTCCTAAGTATTACGATGGAAATTGGAGAATGATGAAATGAATTTCGATCATATTTTTCACTTTTTTGTGGAATTTTTTTTTAAAAAAATATTCTTTACTATTGTGAAGGAAGCTGTATGGATGTACTGATGTGATACAACGTGATTAATCACCAATTATTTATCTTTTTAATAAAAATATTTTTTTAAATTCCAATATAGAGGTTTTTAACTACGACTCGTTGTCCTCTAAGGTCTCCTTGCAGAAATGACAACCTGATGAAAACAAATGAGTTCTAAGTATTGAACACTGAAGCTGACTGTAAAAATTAGACTAGATGATGATTGCGGAAACCGGCCAGAATAACGCAAGTGTTAGTAACTAAAAAACGCAAATTTTATTTCTATTTTTTTTCAGTAAATTTCTTGGACTTCATTTGCAAATTCCCAAACATGAAATAAATATCTCAGAAACATCTTCTCTATATGCTTTATTGTTTCTGCACTTCTAGAGGTTTCGGTAAAAACTTGAGCATTGCTAAATGCATCCTGTAAATACTTTTAACTCTTTAATGCCACAGCAACTTATGTTTAATGTAGCAACTATTGGAATCTTGCAACTGTCAGTCCCTTCTAAATACATTGCTTCTATTTTCATTGCTTCTATTAAATTACTACTTCAATGTCAGTTAAGTGTTACTACAAAAGAGTGAACCTTAATATTTTAGCATAAAAAAAATGAAATCTCATTCTCAAAATTTCTTTAATAGATGTTCGCCTTCTATTTATAGACAATGAAAATTAAAAACATCAATGTTACAACTTTACAAGAGACATAAACATTCATTTAAAAAAAATTAATACACAGCTTTAAAATCTAAATACACAGATAATATGGAGCATTTCGAAAATTGCGGACAGGATTTCTAACTTCAAAAATAAGAAAAAATAAAAATAAGAGCAGCACAATGAATAAAGAAATTGCCTTTCTGGATTAAATATGAGAGGGAATCGGGAACGGCCGTTTCATCCTGCAAGGGACTCATCAATAATAAGCCTTCAATCCAATCAGTTATTGGGAAAAGGTTTTTCGTTGTGTTTTACAGTACAACATTTATTATTGTTGTTTCTTTGATTTCGGGGTCACTGCCAGGTGTGACGGTGACCTTCCCTTAGGTTCTTGCCTTTCTGGATTGTTTATTGGGGAGGGCGGATCGAGCTGATGAGTCCCTTGCAGGACGAAACGACCCTTCCCGATTCCCTCTCATAATTAATCTAGAAGGGCAATTTCTTTGTACATTGCACTGCTCTTATTTTTATTTTTCTTATTTTTGATCAAATTTCCAGAGCGTTAAATTTGCGTTGTAGATTTCTAACTTTTTAATCTATTTGTAGTATTTATTTTTTAGATGTGCAGTGCAATACATCTGTTTGTAAATTGTTCATTGACCATACAAAGCATACAATTCCATTTGAAAATTTCTTTTGTCTGTTCAACAATCACATCAAAACAGCAGGATGGATTTTCATAGAAGTTACTTCCTTCCGTATTTACGGTGGAACTTAAAATATAGACTCATTTATTTTAGTATTCAAATCTCGCTGAAAAGGAATTTCGCTGATACGGTTGATCTTATTTCGTTAAAATTTGGAACGATAACTATTTATGGTCCTCCTTAAAAATATGAGTACGATTACTTTGTTCTCCTCGCCCACTCCTCCAAATGGACCCCCATCCCCTCGAGAACTGTAGGCTCAGTCCTCACTATGCTGAGCATGTAGCTAGTTCGATATTTGTTAGATCTATGCTGAGCACGTAGTGTTAGGACATCAATTTGGTAGACAGGGTTGGTAGAGGAAGTGGAGACCAAAGTTCTCATATTTTAAAGATGCATTATAAATAAGCGTCGTTATTCAGATGTAGCCTTGTAGTCAAGACAACGGCCATGATAAGTGTGAATCTGGATTCGATTTCCGGAGTCGCCATGGATGCTTGTTTGTTTCCTGTATTTGACTGCTTCTTCTCTTTCTCATCTTCTTCGTCGTTCGATAAAATGATCCATAATGCATTGTTGGTTCTAGGAAGGACATCTCGTCGGATGAATAGCCAAATGAAAAATTTTGGAGTCACTTCGAGCAGTAATGTCCAATAAATATGGGATTCAGTTCCTGACTAAAAAACAAAAGACAAAGATAAGCATCTTAACCAAATTTCAAATCGGTCTAACCCTTTTAAATGAGGGATTTCAGGGTTCAGTTTTGAGGAGGGGGAGGGGTGAGGACCAAAAGTAAGTGTGCCTTTGTTGTAAATTGTAATATAATTAAGCGACGTTTCAATTTGTTCGAAATTTGATCGAGATATTTTTAAATGATGTGCATACAAACAGACAATGGACAAAACAAAATGAAAAGAAAAAACGTTTATAATGTTTCTTATTAAAAATTTTTATTTAAAACAATCAAATTTTAAAAATTTTGAAACCAGTCAAATAGAGTAAACTAGACGAATTACAATGAAAATATGCAAAACAATTCAGAACTTTGGACGAATATTCCTTACAATGTCTTCGAGGATAGTAATTCGGATGAAATTATCACATTATAATTTGAAAAGAAATGTACTTATCCAATAGTTTATAGTAGCTAACAAAACAGTACAGACTATATTAATACTCACAAACAGAATATTGCAGGAAGCAGTAAAATGAGTAATTATAGTTGAGCCTTCAGAATACTGTCAAAATATAATTAAAACGTCTATTTAGGATCAATGAAATATACAATAAAATTTGACATTGACTAATGGGAAAAAAATTAATAATTAAATGTCTGCAATTGCTATGGAAACGAGTATCATGAATTAGAACAACGTTACCGTTATAAAACCATACAAACAACTATAAATTAGGAAGACTAAAGTTAAGTGGAGCAATTTTTGAGCTACGGTAAATAAAAAAAAAAAGATATTGGAAAGAACTTACAGCCTACTTTCATTAAAAATGTTATTTCTTTAAATTTCGCCATTTTTTTTTAATTGATAACCGAAAAGCCACAATCCCATATTCGAAATTCTGAATACCAAAAAGCTTTGAAAATCAAAAGTTTTTTTCGTGGCCTGACTGGATTCAAACATTCAAACAGAACAACGACTCTTGCCGCTGAAACGCAAATACGTTCATGCATCAGTTGACTCAGTTGTATGTGAGTGCATAAGTGATGCACTCAGATATTTCTTCTCTTTCTGATACTTTTTATCACTTTAATGCGTATGAGTGTGAATTTTATAGTGAAAATTGCAAAAGCTGTAAAAAAGCATAAGTAATAGTGAAAAACAAATGGACATTTCTCATTATCGATGGTACCTGTACCGTCACAAACACATCTGCTCCTAGGGATTTTGGATATGAAATTGTGGAACTGTATTAACTTTGAAATGATAATGACTGCTGAAAATAAATATAACAGATTTTTTTAATTTCATTTTATTTTCTTTCCCTTACTTATTTTTTGTTTTTTCTGTTTGTTTTTTTTAATTTTTAATTTTTTTTTTTTTTGCTTTCTTTCTTTATGAAGTTTTTCCGTTTATGTTATTAATATTAGACAGAAAACCAATTCAAGATTAGAAGTAAATAAATAATATTCTATTTAACTTTGGTTTTTAATTAATTAGTTACTTAATTAACTAAACTTCTTTTTTCCTTATCATGTTGTGATGATACTCATTTAATATTTAAATACCGTTTATATTTAAAATTATTTCAGCTGTGGTTTTATTTTAGGAAAAATTAAGTTTTTATGTAAGAGTTTTAAATGTAATACTTCACTAGCTGCATTTTAGATTTTCTTTATGTAATTACTTAAGTAACTAACCTTTTTTTTTAATATGCAAATGCTCATATTATTAAAAAAAAGAAAAGTTATTTTAAAGTAATTAATAACGGTATCATGCTATCTCTACTATACACATGGAGATGTAGTATAATACATGCTATAACCACCATGATGTAAGAGATGTTCTGTTGGTATAGATTAATACCAGTAGACGACATAGTATCATCCTGGTATATTTGAGTATCGTAGCCGACGAAGTGTATCCATTTTTATAGGGCGTCTACAAATGATTGGAGTGGTTTCATGATTGTACTGTGGGTGTATCATGTAACTTATCAAAAAAAATTGTAAAAAAAAATTGAGACATAGAGAAACTCTACAAGTTTTTGTTTCATTTTAAAGATGTTCGATATTTGCACCGCTAGACACTCTGCACGCATTAACTCTATAATCAAGTTAGTCCTATACTCAATGCAGCATGTCCCTGTCAATTACAGCAAAAGCATTGCGGATGCGAGTCCTCAGATCTGGCAGATCAGCCGGTAATAGTGGAACACTGTAATGATGACTACCATGTGTGTCAATATGAACTGGAATCCGTCATCTAATTTCAAAATGGTGAACCCAAAAATCTAAATTTACGGCACTTTCAATGGAAAATAGGCTCATCCAACCCTAACCTAAAAACCGATTGATAGGTGGCAGCACAAGAAAGGCAAGACAGCAATTTGATAATAGATGGCGCCTATGTGCACAGCCAAATAAAACCAATAAACTTATTTAAATCTCCTTAACCAGAAATAAGAATTAGAATTAAAACATACAAAATTATAAAGAAATAAAGCCACTAGGAAAGCATAACTATAACTATAGTTTTATTAATAACTTAACTGACAAATTTATATAAAATTCAAATAGCAACTTTACATGAGTATACAATATACATATTTGACTGAAAAATTACTTACAATTATCTTTTCCATTGAAAGTGCCATAAAGTTAGGTTTTTGGGTCCACCATTTTTAAATTAGTTAACGGATTCAGTTCATATTGACACACATGGTAGTCATGTATGCAAGTAACATAAATGCGTTGGGATTTTTATTCTATCTCAATTTGTTACAAAGCTATAACAAATTAAAGTTTTTACGCCCCCATGCGGATATCTCTAAAACTATTAACCGGAGATGAAAATGAATATCAAATTCGGACTCAGCGTTGAAAATTCTATAAAGTGACCCATAAATCAATATCAAATTCAGAGTAACACTTCGCGACGTTCCCTTGTTGGTAGTGGGAAGTGTATGTAAAGGTGCCCCATCCACTGTGACTTAAAAAAGGGGGTAAAAAAGGGGAAAAACTGGAGATGGCCAGACGAGGAAGACTAAATTTGGTACGACCAAACTAAAGTTCTGCGAAAATTAAACCCATCTGTGCAAATAATTCCTATATTTATTATATCAAACAATAACTATAGGTAGCTAAGAATTCATTGTTTATTCATACATTTAATTTAATTTGTCGTAAAGTTGTTTGTTTTTTTTAAAACATTTTACGTGTGTTATTTAAATTACTGAATAAAACGACATACACACAAATTCAAAATAACATACATTTATAAACAAAAAATGAGCATACATGTTTCGAAATGCCGAAATTGCATTTCATTATCAAAACAATTAACTGCAGAACCCTCCTTTTTAAGTAGTCTCCCACCAATTAGAATAGAGAAAAATTCACCCGTAGGTCTGGCATCAATCAGGAATCTTTTTATTGTTGACCAATCAGTGTATTGCTGGTAGCGCCTTCTTGAGTTGATCGAAGGCAATCGGATGTAAACAGAGACACATGGTTTAAGATTGTAACAAAGGAAATCATAATCAAATTGTCCGATGTTAACAGTACAATTTTTTTTTTCTGTTTTTTTAAATAGTGATCCCATTCGAAAAAAGAGAAAAAAAAAATTTGCTTGTCATCATTCCGTCGATTCCCGACTTCAATCCCAAAATGGAAATTTGGGTTCCACTTTGATGTGAGTGAATCTCAGATCCAATGTTCAAGAAAAAAAATACAACAATACAACGAATATATACAATACAACCCTCCTAACTTCTCCAGCCCGAAGGTCAGCTGTAAATACAACTGCATCAAAGGTCTCGCAATTATTCAACCAACGATTTCAAAAACAAGTTTACAAAGAAATTACTCGACGAGAATAAAGAGAAATACGAAAAACATCGAGGAAAAGTTGCGAAAACGAATGACTGTGAAGTGCTATTAATAATTCGTAAAAATCATCAATTTTTGAACCCAATTGATAAGTTCATTATACTTCTGTGTGTTGACAAATGTGCATTTTGTTTAGATACGATTAGAATTCCGACAAATAAAAGCTGGTGGCATTGTCTGCAAATTGTCAATATTTTGTACTGACGTTTGAATGACGTACAACAGCTGTTTTTAAGCACATCAGTCTATTGTCGCCAGTATATTTTTATAATCTCCTGACGTCAAAAGTTTTAGAGCCAGATGTTTGATATATTTTTAATTTAGTTTTATAGGTAAAAAAATGTAATAAAATTATATGATTATAAAAACATATCGTCGAGCAAAGAGTTTCATAAACATTACAAAATCCTACTTTAAGTAATTTCTAAAATAGAAACTCAAAACAATCAGATCCTACTCAAAAAGGCATTCTTATTTGAATTATTGCTTTTCTTTTACCCATTAGAGGGTTTGTTATTTATTTGTTTATTTAATATTTTTTTTTTTCCTTTTGTGGTGAAATATCTTTTGTGGTAGCCTGAGTGCTGCTCAAGGATTTGGATTCCACATTTTGTTCTTGTTTTTTTTTTATTTTCTTGCTTTTAGTCTTTGAGGGGTCACTGTCTCCATCATGAATTCCCTATTCTTCCCATCGTACACCTTTTGAGTCTTGCCTGGCTGATTAGCTCTGGCTGAAGAGAGCCCAACATGCTCGAAACGGCCGTCCCAGAGTATCAGCTCGTCTCAAAAAGGCATTCTTATTTAAAGCAGATCCTTCTAATTCTTCTTTTTTCTCTTCCAGTGTCGACTGCAGAACGAGTCTTCGAGTTGAAACCTTTTTGTTTCCTTCGCTAAATCTTTCTTAAGCAACTGGATATTGTCATTGTCAAACTGTTGTTTTTATATATCTAAACTTTTTACAAACACTATCTTATTATTATGATTGATTATTATTATTCAATGTTATTATTTATCTTCTTTCCTTGGAAGTAAAACTAGACACTACCCCGATGGTTTTGCATCTCCCTTCCTAATAGCTTTTGAATTACAAGATGAATGTTCTTGAAACATAGTATGCATATTTAAGAAGTACACTTGATGAAATTATTTATGTAATTGAAATATTTTACATGTGGTTTTTTTTGAACGAGAAATTAGGACGAGAAGGCGACAAAAAAAGTAATAGAAATTAAACAATGTGTTTTTTTTCTATCCGTATCTTAAACAATGAATATTAATCCTTTTAGCTAAACGGTAATCGTGGTGCTAATGATCGACTTGATTGAATTTTTTTTTGTAATGCATTAAATTTTTTTCAGAAAATGAATAAAAAACGTATTGTTGATATTCTGTTAGAAATTGAAAATGAACACAGGCTCAGAAATTAAAAAAAAAAGTAAAATAATAATAATACTTTTTTTTTAACAAGAGTGAGAAGAACTTAAATCCTATTTCGTCAAACCTGATTTCTTGAAATTTCTTTATTTTTATTTATTTATTTTTGTTAGACATTTTTAAATAAAAAAACTGTGGTCATCAAATCAGTCCGTCTGTTTGTGCCGCCAAGCTTTGGAACCATTAGTTGGATCTCCTTGAAACTTAGGCTTAGCGCGCATCTGAGGAAATCAGCCATACTGGGAGGGGTGAACTTTATTAGAGAACCCTTTTACTGCCTGCCTCCAGCAGTATAATGATCGCCTTCTATTGTGAGAAACCGCTCTTCTCAACTTCTCTGGATGAATCCTGCTTTATTTTCGATCTGCTTTCCGAGCCTCCAGCAAAAAGAGGGTTCTGTAATGAAGCTCTAATAAATCAGCCACCCTCCCAGCGTGGCTGATTTCCTCCGATGCGCGCTAAGCCTTAATATACATATTCGAGAAATAGATATGACATCTGGAAATCTTTTTCAAATGGATCCTTGTTGACAAATTAGCTCAAGAAAATTTTTCCTAGAAAAACATTGGACTCTAAACAATGGATTTTCTATTCTATTTCTATTCATGAATATAACAATGCATTGCTCCCTCTTTGATACGATCACAATTAATCCGTTTTAGGCAATTTAAGAAATTCGTGCGAATTTAATAATATTTTTATCATAAAAATTTTGTATTCAATAGATATTAGAATTTGAAATGAAAGAAATCATTTTTTTTGTAGTTTTTACAACTTAAAAAAAAATAAAGAAATAAAATAAAATAAACAAATCACACTTTCAGGAAAGTAGGCTTTAAATTCTTCCAGCTTCTTTGTTTCTAAGAAAACGGAAAACTTGTACTATTTGTATTCAGTTTAAAAAAAAAGGATGGCTTCCAGAGAAGTGAACAAGGATATGAAACATTAGCGAAGTCATAGTAATCACGATCATTTTTCACTTAAAACTCAAACATTTGATACTCATTTAACATCTGCTTTTACATCCTGAAAATTATGATGAAATTTGACGATAATTATTTGTATTGGCTCCTGAAATATGTTCGTCTTCAACTATTCTGAGACGTGAAGTATCGTAAAATTTCAATTACTTTTTTCAAGATAAATATGGCGGTATTTTTAATAATTACCGTGAATTTTATTTATTTATTATTAACAGTTAATGGAAAAGATACTGGAACAACGGTACAAGATTACTTAATTGATTTGTATATCTTTAATGTTAAATTATCTTTTACTTTTGCGTTTACTTATTTTTTACAAACTATTACAAGCAATTGTCGAATATTTATTCTCTTAATGATTCTCTTATAAACATTTTTTTTTATTGTCTGAGCAAGCGAAATCCACGTGACTATTTTTCTCCTTTGTTTGTCCGTTTGCTCGCGCATCGCTAAAACTATTTAACAGCTTTCCTTGTAATTTGGTATATTGCATATTTAGGTTCGAAATTAAATCATAGGTACCTGTATTTAGATCTCGACCCTCCCATCTCTTAATAATGACTCCCGCTAAAACGGCTGGACTGATTTTCTTTAAAAGTTGCTTCTCTGCTTATTTAAGAGCACTATTATTTTGCTCTCCACCCCCTCCCAGCGCTCATCGGTCACAACTGAGAGATAGGTCGTGATCCTATACGAAGAATGTAACATAGTTGATTTGATTTCCATTGTAAAAAGCCTGAGCCCCTTTTTTTTTTCTTTTATCTTTTTCAGACTGAAATAATTCAAAGCTACGGATATCCATTTGAAGAACATACAACCACATCCGTTGATGGCTTCCAAATTGTTACACACAGAATCCCCTATTCGCCACACGAGCGTCAATATGACGTCCGAGTCCCTATCCTTCTATTCCATCCGCAGATGATGTCATCTGTGTGTTTTGTTGATAACACTCGAGAAGGCAGCTTGGGTAAAATTATTTCAGTTAATCACATTTGAAACTTTTCGTTTTTTGCTAAATTTTGTTTCTTTGTAACCACTTTAAATTATAAATAAGTAAAAAAGTGTATTTCAAGGAAGAACTTAGTTTACCTCGAAGGAAATGACCTCAATTCCTAATCATGTCTGGATTTCCAAATAGCAACATTTGAATAAAACACCATCAATTAATAAGTGAAATTAATATAATAATAAAAATGTTAAAATTAACATTTGAATCTACTCCCAAGATTTAGGAGATTACAGTAATATATGAAACAGCATCGCATTGTTTTTTAAATTCATTCACGAATAGTTTACAACAGTTCAGTTTTTCGACAACAGAAATCGCTGATGTAGGCCTCCCTGAAAGGATTAATCATTAGTTATTGTCTGCATCTTTTGTTGTCACCTGAACTACAATTGAGAAATTTTATTTACAATTCGATTTCTGTAGATCGTTGAATAGGAAAGATGATATGGAAAAAGTTCATTGTTAATCTAATAAGTAAGAAGAAATATTAAAATCAATACAGAAATTCATTTAATATAGCGTGATCTATTATTATAATAACCCAATAGAAGGAAAGCATACGTCATTTGCGCACCTAATAACGATCTAAAGACATCTAAATATTTTGTAAATAAAATATCCGGTTTACAATATCCCTCTGTCATTGTTAGTCAAATGATCAATGGTCAACAGAAGTAAGAAACGAATTGGCCACTACAGACACCTGTTGGCTATACGAACGCTCGATTTATGAAACATTTGCTGTAAGGCCTTACAATTAGTACGGAAAATAAATTGTAAAACCAATAGAGTTAGGATGGATGTCATTCAGTAAACTAAAGACATCTTTAAAAAAGATATTCCACTGAGTTATGGGTCTGAAACATGGAGCTTAATAAAAAGACACCCAATAAATACTGCGAGTGACCCCAATGGAAAGGAATATGTTAGGTATTACTCTTAAGGATCGCAAACAGAGAACTAACTAAGGTCTTAGACCTTATTGAAGATATCAAGAAAGCAAAATGGAGATGGGGGCGGGGTTCATATTGCGAGATGTCAAGAGTCCAGATGGACAAGAAAAATGATGACTTGGAGGCCCTAGGAAGGACGAGGAAGACTATTAAATAGATGAAAAGACGAAATCGTCCAAACAGCTAAAGAAATATGGATGAGAAAGGCAGAAAATTTAGAGCAATGGCAAAACATAGGAGAGGCCTTCATCCAACCTTGGCTGAATATGATGATATGAACATAATTGTAAGAGTTAAAAAAAAATAATGGAATATAATTTTGTGTTAAAGCATAAATTTAAGGGTAACCCATAATAATAAAAAAAAAGGAAGTACATTAACGTAAGGAAAAATAAAAAAAAATAGGGAAATAAGAACAATAAAAACCACGTGGACATTAAGAAAAAAAGATTAAGAGAGAAAAAAAAACAACATTAGATATACGGATTCGTATCGACAACCTCCAGCAATTGAGCCCGCGACCTTACCTATCACCCTACAGCTGACAACTGAAATTAAATTGCTATATTTCAGTTAATAGCAGAAGTCAGTTAATAGCAGAAATCCAATGAAAACAATGTACAATACAAACAATGCCAAATATTTCGAACATGGGGGGGGGGGGGTCGGTAGCCTCTGAAAATATACTATTCCTAAGGTGTTCGGGCCTCTGAACAAGATAGTGCAATCCATTTGCCGATCGAACTTTCAGTTCGGGAATTGTTAGGGGAGTGATAATTTTACTAATAGTGAAAATTGACAGCAACAATTTGCAGTAGTCATTTCAAGTTAATTCGAATTGAGCTGAAATAAAAAAATGAGACTGTTCATAAACTATTGTTGATCGAGACATTGCAATTGCTATTGTTTTAAACTATGAGCACAGATGAAGTGATGTTCTCATTGTTTTGGAAAAATGAGAGTGTAGAGGGCAGTAGTTGCATTGTGATGTTGCAGTTGGGATAATGTATTTCTATCGTCAAGGATGATTCGAAGATGAAGCAAGAGCTGAAGCTTCTGCAGAACTTTTTGAAGATATAATTCAAAGGAAAATACTTTAAAGGATTGAAATAATCATTTCCCAAATCGAGTTATTGTGGTATTAATGCTCACTAGGTGAAAGTAATTTAAGTATTAATGTTTTTAGTTTAATTCACAGGACTTTGGGAAAGATGTCGTTTCATGTTCTTGGAACTCAGCCATCGAACGACTAGCGCCATGTTTACGGTACGAGTCATATTCTTCGGATCGGACGATTAAGAGATATCTTAGGAATAGCTGTGAAATGTTAATTTACGGTGGATCGGATACGATTAAGGAAGTGTCACGGTTTCGTGGCGATCGTGAGAAAAGAAAAAAAAATTATCGCAGTGGATGAACGCACCTGAGAGAGGCCGTCGGACGACAGGATGCTGGGCCCAAAGTCCTGCCCCGACTCAAGATTAAATAAACACAACGCACATATGATTAGATTAAGATAAAAAGTATATTAGTCTAAGGTATTACAATTAGTGAAGCATAGATCATCTCCTACATGTGGGAGACTGCTAAAAGGCAAACAAAATGAAAATGACCTCTCACTGGGGTCAATCAAATAACAAGGATAGATGATAATGAATAAAATGGCAAAGGAATAAGATTACTGAGCTTCACCTTCCAGCCAAGCCTAACAGGTGAGTAGTTAGCATCGCGTGTAGAGGATAAGGAGGGAACGGGAAAAAAAAAATATGTCCCTCCACTCACGTGACAGAAAACAACTGCTCTGCGAGGATTGACAACGAGTTTAAGGGGAGAAAAAAAAATACTGTAAAAGGGAAAAAAATTAAGAGGGGGGGGGAAATATAGGGAGTTAGGCTGGGTTAAGAGGCTCCGCCTTGCTGGCCAGCTGAAAATCGGTATGTATAAACATGTGGTTCAAAATTAAACAAAGTATAATATAATGCAAACACATACAAGTATCTCCATAAAGAGAAAATAATGGCAAAAGGATAAGGAGTATAAGTTACACTGAGTAAGTTAGCTAACAATTAAGAAAACGCGCCACATTGGCGTGCTTGTTTTCACTCGGCCTTACGGCCTAGGTTTAAGCAGATTACAGTCAGACGCCGCTATGGAGTGATAGGGATCGGGTCTCTTCAATACATCAAACTAAAGGTAAAACGAAGTCTTGACTGGACTTTCAAATCATTCTGGGACAGTTCCTAGGGCGAAGGTTAAGGTCACTAGAATCAAAATGTCTACTTACAGTTTGCGGCGATTCTAGACTGACGGGTACGCTCACAAATACCTCCTCGGTGTCACAGCACATTCTGACAGGTCTCTTCACTTGTACACTCAAGGTATCGGGAACGCATTTCTTCTTTCTTCGAAGTATGAGTCGTTATTCACCCACGGTCAATGTATCCGGAGC
>JAFIDM010002131.1:104253908-104294982 GCA_023159025.1 Thereuonema tuberculata
CCAAACCAGCATACGCTTATTAACTTTGGTCCGAACCAGCAGTCGCTTATTAACTTTGGTCCAAACCAGCAAACGCTTATTAACTTTGGTCCAAACCATCATGCGCTTATTAACTTTGGTCCAAACCAGCATGCGCTTATTAACTTTGGTCTAAACCAGTATACGCTTATTAACTTTGGTGCAAACCAGCATACGCTTATTAACTTTGGTCCAAAGCAGGATGCACTTATTAACTTTGGTCCAAACCAGCATGCGCTTATTAATTTTTGTCCAAACCAGGATGCACTTATTAACTTTGGTCCAAACCAGCATGCGCATATTAACTTTGGTCCAAACAAGCATACGCTTATTAACTTTTGTCCAAACCAGGATGCACTTATTAACTATGGTCCAAACCAGCAGGCGCATATTAACTTTGGTCCAAACCAGCATACGCTTATTAACTTTGGTCCAAACCAGCATACGCTTATTAACTTTGGTCGAAACCATCATGCGGATATTAACTTTTGTGCAAACCAGCAATCGCTTATTAATTTTTGTTCAAACCAGCAAGCGCTTATTAATTTTTGTCCAAACCAGTATACGCTTATTAACTTTGGTCCGAACCAGCATGCACTTAATAATTTTTCTCCAAGCCAGCATGCACATATTAACTTTGGTCCGAACCAGCATGCGCTTATTAATTTTTGTCCAAATCAGGATGCGCATATTAACTTTGGATCGAACCAGCATATGCTTATTAACTTTGGTCCAAACAAGCATATGCTTATTAACTTTGGTCCAAACCAGCATGCACATATTGAATTTGGTGCAAACCAGCATGCGCTTATTAATTTTTGTCCAAACCAGGATGCGCTTATTAACTTTAGTCCAAACCAGCATGCTTTTGTGATTCTGAGATGAAAACCACAGTTCTCTGCAAACAGATCAGGAAACTTCTAAGCTCTTTTACGACTTTCTGTCGAATTTGTGAGGACCAAGTTGAGCGCATGAGTCCAACAATGAACATATATCAACAAATCATTGTCCTTCTTATTATGCGCTTGGTGCCCTTTGTATCGGCCACTCATATTTGTAGCTCCATCAAACGAACATCCAACTATTGATATTGATTTGAACTTTCTCAAGTTATGCATTTGTTTGAAGGTAGAGTACCTCGCCTGTTGTTTTATGTGCAACAGGCAGCTTCAACAATCACACAGAGACTCTACCGTTTACCACATATCCAACACATAGCACTCGCTGATCTACAACTGAAACATCCTGTAGGAATCCAATTCAATGCTGAAGATGCCTACTTGCTGAATTTCATTAGCAATAATTGTATTTGAAGGACTAAATATTCATTTATTAAACACTTTATTGACAAATAATTTTGACAGGAATGTAATAAGGCCACCTCTTCCTTTTGATTTAGATTGACTTGCCTCACGCTCTTTGCTTATGAATGGCCAAATCCCGATATCTTCAAGATTTGGTCGTACGAGAAACCAGCATGACCAGTTCTTAGAAGTTGACGTGGTTGATGCATCTGTTGTTGAGATCTGCAGCAACTTCGATGGACCCTGTATATGCTGCTTCCTGCCTGCCGATGAATAGGATTATGTCAATTAGCTTGTGAATCACCTGTTTGCTGCTTTCGATGTCACTTCGGTGTTTTGTTGTCGCATCCTTTTCGATCAGTTTTTTAAATCTGCAGATAGACTTTCACAACATTGTCATGGGCAACATAATGTTCTTGCGTTTCAATCTGTTTATAGTGATGGACGAATGGACGAATGGACTAAACAGCAGGCAGACACTGCAGTATATTTTCTATTTCAAGGCAGTATGACAACCAATTACGAGGACTGTAGTGTCGTCAGGTAGAGCGCGTTTGTACGTTTTGCTTGCCTTAAATGGAAGTTGTGTATCGATATCACTTGACTGAACTGGATGGTGCTTCATAAATGCAGGTTTCGCCGTAATTCATGCATGTAATCCGAGAGGAACAAATTTCAGTATACACTGCTGGATTTTCTTGTCGTGGATCAATAACTTGATCCGCTGATTTCTGACATGTGGACTTCTCTTCATTTGATTCTTCAATGGGATCAATACTAATGTCAAAATGCAGTTCTTGAAATAGGGAACTTGTCGAACTACATCGTCGTAGTAGAGATTTCAGATTTAATTTTATGATTATTGAAATTTGGAGATCAGATTACTATCTGATGAAATTTATTACTTAAAAAAAAAAGATAAAAAGGATGCAGCTGACGTCTTTCGCTGTTCTGTGATAGATGCAATAAGTGAATATATATATCTGTTGATTTTGTTTTTCACTTTACTAAAAAAGAAAAATCTCGCAATATTTAAATTTTAGCTTGCATTAACGGGAGCTATGAATTAATGCGATTAATTACGCGGTATCATTTTATAATTCGCATTAAAGCGAATTTCCCATTATTTGAACTCACATTCATCTCAACCTGGCTTATGTTGTTCGAAATCAACTAACTATCGTTACTCATTTCTTGGTGCTTTTTATATAAGAAATATGTAATAAATAATACAGTTAGCATGTTTTATTAGATATATCAAATATATTTTAAATGCAGTAACAAAGCCGGTACACCTGTTTAATTAATAATTTAATAAATTACAAAATTTTACAATATTTATAAAATTTACTCCACTAGGTTTCGATTAAAACTAATAAATCATTTTCGAGTGAAAAAGTTGCTAAGCCTTGAATGGCGAAATCAACAGCTCAGAAAGATAACAGAAGCACCATCATTGGTTTGAAAAATTGTAACTATAGATGCAAACAACCAGAAGATTTGTTGAATCAGTTTCTGCTGTGAACTATGAAATACATGATTTAGCATAGCTTAAGTAGCATCTATTGTAGAAAAACCGAATGATTTTTATTTTTTGCTTTTGCTTTTTCTTCTTTTTTTATATCATATTTAGTCATAGTTGCCACTGATAAAGAGTCATTGTACGCATATGGAGAAGAAAGGATAAAATAAGACTCCCACGCATTTTCTTTTAAAATTTTCCTAGTATTTTCAAACATTTTTCAAACATGGAAATCTTGAGGTGGCTTCCATCTATAATAAACTGATGCTGCTTCCACTATGCTACTTAAGCATTGTTCACGACAAAGACTGATTTCATATATGTTCATATTTCCTTTGATATCACTGAGCTGCAGACACTGGGTGAATCCAACTGAGGATGGGTAACAACCCAGAAACAGGCTTGTCTTGGATTCCCGGTGTCAAATATTCCAAAAGTAGCTCAGTGATTGTTATTTGTTGTGTGTTTTTTTTTTTTTACTCTTATAATATTAAATATATAATTTAAAATTTATTAAATAAAATATTTAATATTTTATTAGTCTAATGCTTTATTATAATATCACAACAATACACTAAGTAAATTACCGTTTAATTAACACACTAATGTATTACAATAAATAATACTATATAAAATAATTTATTTTAATGTAAATATATAAAAATTGAAATCAATTAAAATAGAGTTATTTAACCTCTTTATATATTTCTTATATTCTAATGTAGTTAACTACGATAAAAACTTATAATCAACTTACTTGGTTATAAATTCTCCAGTTTTTCTCAATTCCATAATCAAATTTTTGAAATCTTTCCTGAACTTTTATCTATTAAAGATAAAAATATCTATTTGAAAGGTGATAGGCATTTATGAATAGAAAATGCAGAAAAATGAATCAAGGAAGTGATTTGGAACATTTATCTATAAATATTTGATTAAAAACATTAAAAAACGAGTGAAATACTTTATTTATTAGAAGGATAAATTGTTGTAAGAAACCAAATAGAAAAAAATTGCCCGGATATAGTAATATTTAACATTTAAAATATTAAATAAAATATTACGTACTATTTAAAATAAGCACAATTTTGGGAACTGTTTCTTTGCATAGGATTTAAAGTTTTAATTTTTTTGATTTGTAATTAATGAAATGTAAATTTTCGTTTTCCAAAATAAGACTTTTTTTTTTTAACTTAAAGACCTTCTAGATATTTATATTATAAAAAAATAGGTCAATAGAAATTTAAGGTTAAATATTCTTTACTGCCACTACAGGGTTATTTTAATAATGTTATTATTGTTATTGCTGTTTTAGAATGAATTCAGTCCTACTAAGTACAAATTTCTCTTTAGTCTGTATGCAGAAATGCTGGAATTAATTAATTAAATAATAGAAGATAATAATTATAGACATAATGTTATTATATTATTACAATATATATATATATTAGAACTTGAATTCAAATTCATTCATAAACATATCGCCAAATTCTTGAACAATCCTTCTTCATTTCATCTTTTAATATAATTAGATATAGATATAAAAACCATTTCCACATTCTTCCATTAGTATTTTAAAATATTTAAAATACGTGCAACAAATTTTCGGGAACATTCGCTTTCCCTTTCTCAAGCCATGAATAATGGGAATAGAATGAATTTACAAACAATCAATTAAAATACAAAGACATGGTATGTAAACAAACTTATTGTTTTTACTAACATAAAACATGTCAGTTTTATAACAAAGGGATAAGAATTAGTTTACAAATAAATCCTGAATAATGGTTTAGCCATTAACAAATTGTAAAGATATATTTTTAGTTAACGAATTTTTTTATTGTAAACGGATCTCTATTACTTAAAAATCAAAATAATTTAATAATTCAATACATAAAATAAATCAGTTTTTGTTATATTTATTTTGATAAAATTTCAGATGAGGGTACAGCGGATTTTTTTTTTTTTCCGCGCATTGCGAAGTAGTTCCATCTTGGAACTATATTCAAAGACCGGAAGCTGAAGTTCATTTAACATTATTGAAGTTATGAAAAATTATCTGAAAGAGATAAAGAAACGGCAACGCTTGCTAAAAGGGGTCAACCTTAATAAACAAGATAAAGGGACTGAATATTTACGAAATATCCGATGAAGTAAATATCGAAAATAAAAATGAGGATTTACTTACGGCCATATGTTGGCCGATGGAAAATATCGGTAGGCCTAAATGACGATGACATTGTTAGGCCTAAATGATGACCATCACATGGCAGTAGAAACATATCGTATTTCCTTCAGAACAACGATGTTTAAAATGCAACTTAGCATTTAGGATGAAATGTTGGAATCTGCCTTCCTGTGTAGTGCTGTGAAATCGCTCTGTCATTTCCAAAAAATAAAGAAAATGAAAGAAATCACGAGATCATGCTATGTTTGCGTCACTTGCCGCCATTTTACATTTCAAAAAGGAACACGTGATCCACGACGAGAAAGATCCTGTATCACTGCGCAGGAGACTTAGCCGGAAGCAGTAAATCGGCCTTATGTATTGAATGTCAAGATCGCTTCTCATTGGCTGGTACCCGTATCTTTATTTGAGCCTTTATTTTAATAAAATCTTTAATCAAAGAAACAGTAATAGGATCGATACTAGTACCCTCATATCTATTAAAATTTGGGTTCTTTTGTGTTTTTAATAACACAGCTTTCTAGGATTTTCCTCAATTTAATTCTTTTTCTTTAAATATAATTTTAGCATTTGGATCCATGACATGCCCTATTTTTAAACAATGTTCTGCAACGTCGGAAATATCTGAATCTGATACGTTCGAGAAGGGTCCGTTTCGTTTCCCCAATGTAAAATTTTCCACAAGATCTACAATCTATTTTGTATATTAAATCCATTTGATATTTATTATCACCTAAATTTATTTCTTTGCAAAATAAGTTTTTAATTTTGCTTCCCTATCGGAAACCAATATTTATATTATATGATTTGCATAAGGATTTTAAAAAACACTATTTTCATTAAGATAAGGAAGATAGGTTACGTTTCCATATTTTTTAATTTCTTTGATTTTAAAGGTGTCATAAGATTTTATCTGAGTACTCATTTTTCTTTAAAATGATCTTCATATTATTTATTTTTTTCTTTAAAAGTAATTTCATCACTAGTATTTTTATCTAATCTCATTATGTAATTTTCAATTATGTTCTTGTTTATATGTCTGTGTCCTGAATTAAAATATGCTCGATTTGAAAGCTTTTTTTGTAGTGTTCCATGTTTATTTTATTCTTATTTTTAATCAATTTGAAATCAAGAAATTTCAATTCATTATTGAATTCTACTTCCTTCTTGAAATTCAAATCTTTGCTTCTTTTATTTAATTTTTCAGAAAATATATCGAACTATCTAATGGATCCATACCAAATAATTAAAATATCATCTACGTATCTGTAGTATTCAAATTTTTGTTTCTTCTGATATTCTTTTAACAGGTTATTCTCAAACATCAGAAAAAAGAATATTGAATTTTGATTTTGATTTTTAAATTATTTCTATTCCCATTATTCATGGCTTGAGTGAAGGGGAAGTGAATGTTCCCGAAAATTTGCTGCATCTATTTTAAAATACTAATAGATGAGTGTGGAAATGGTTTTTATCTATATCTAATTCGTATATAATTGGAAAATAAGGTTAAATATTAATAGTGAAAATAGACCATATACATAAGGAAATCAACAAAAAAAAAACATTGAAATAACATGTTTCGGGATTATATAAACTCCCATCATCAGATTACAACATAAAATAAAACTTCGGAACTTACCCGTCCCGAGTAAAATTTGAACATAAGAATTTGAAAAGTAATAAGTTAAACAATGCATATTGTTTCAAATATAAATTTAAAATATAATTTAAGTTACATCATTAATAATCATGGAATTAAAACAATGAAACAGGAATTTATATAATAATGACAACATTATATCTTATTTAATACCATATTCAAGCGCATTAAGAATGGATACCTCAATATTATAACAAGGGATGGACTTGTATTTAATAATGGGCGATTCATGAAATTTTCGGAGATAATCATCTTTCTCAATGGCATAAACAATTGGACTGTCAATTAATACTTTGTGTACAGTTGCCTTATGATGGATATTAGTAAGATATTGCCTGTTATTATTCTCGATGGCTCTTCTATGCTCATTCATACTGAGACCAACCCTTCTTTTAGTCTCTCCTATACATCTGCATGTTTTAACGCCTCCTTCACATTCTATTCCAGCGATTCTCAACCTGTGGGGCGCGCCCCCCCAAGGGGGCGTGATAAAACCAAAGGGGGGGCGCGAGTATATCGAGAAAAAATCTTATTAAAAAACTAGGTTTGGAGTTTTTTTTTTTGTTGAACAGACTCAATTTATTTGCGTCCTCCTTTTCAGTTTAGAAAAAAATTATTGTAAGGGGGGGGGGGGGCGATGAGAATTGTAAATTAGGTCGCAAGTACTAAAAGGTTGATAAACACCTGTTCTATTCCATAAACTGCCGCCATCTTGTCATTATTATTAATAGATATTTTATGTGAACATAATATGCTACCAAGTGTGTTTTTGGCTTTGTGTGCCAATTTTATGTTGACATTCCCTAATAATGGAGTTAATTTTGTAGTTAAATCCTCATCAAATGGGATGGAAACATATCTGATAATAACGTTGCTTTCAACCCTTATCAATATATTTATTAATAACTTTCAGAGGGTATCCATTACCTAAGAAAATATTCCTAATGTTTTGTAACTCATTAATTAAGAGTATTTCTTTGTTACAAATTTTGATCGCTCTTTTTATAGCCACACATAAAGAGTTAACTTTGTATTTAATAGGTCCAGCTGCAGAAAAGTGCAATTTAATATTAGCATTTGTTGCTTTTCTTTAAACAGTGGTATCAAACTGCATATTATTTCTGATTACCAAGATATCGAAGAAAGGGATCTTTCCTTCATTTTCAAATTCTATTGTGAACTGTATGTCCTGGTGTATACTGTTGAAAATATCCAGGACTTGATTAATATTGTGTTTATTGACAATGATGAACATGTCATCAACGTATCTGCATATTAATGACCCATTATTAGTGACAGTATCGATCCTCCAAATTTTCTGCTCTATGTAGTTCATAACAAATTCAGCAAATACACATCATGAATAATTTAAGGTTAAATATTACTCTTAAAATTTTTTAGATAACATGATAATGAAAAATTATTTAATTTAGAAATGATATTATTAAAAAAAAAATTAGACAAATGATAGATATTTTTAAAGTTACAATAAACATACAAAAAGTTTATTTATGTTTGAATTGTTACAACCAAATTTATCTATTTTTAATCATAACATTTATGAAATGTTTTTAGAAGTTAAATTTTAATTTGTTACCGGTATATAAATTGATTTTCCGATTTAATTGTTAGATTTGTTTCATTTAATTTATATCATATTTATAATGTTTACTTATAATTGTTTTATAACAATGACTTTTTTTGTAATAATTTTGTAATAGTTTGTATAATTGGTTTTTATAACAGTTTTGTAATAGTTAATAATTAATATTTAAGTTTCTGTTGTGAAAGCGTGGTTTATTGGCAGAAAATAATTCTATTTTGTTATTCTTTAGTTAAATTATTATGTATTACATTTGAATAGTTTTTTTTTTTTTGTAACATATTTTGAATAATGAGAAATTGATCTTAGTTATTGGGTTTTAAAAAAATTGATATCTGCAATTGTACCTGATAAAAGTGATATCCAGTTTTCATAGATACTGCATCAAACGTAGTTACCACATAATTTTCAGCTTTAGCCTAAAATATTTGTAATAACAAATGATAAAATGTAAAATTCGGACATAATCTCAAGAATATATTCTAAATTTGAAATTAATATAATAAATGATCTCTTTCTATTCAATTTTACGTTACATACAGTGGTGGTCAGAATTATAAGGACAACTGAAAATTGCACAGAAAAAAATTATTTCTGAAGTAAATAAAGTGAAATGTATACATAAAATGCCTTTTTATGCTAGAAATCATTGTAGAATGCAACACATTGGAAAATGCAAAATATGAATATATTGCCATATTTAACAAAAAATGTCATTGTAAAAACTGGACAAAATTATAAGGACAATGAATGTTTTGGCTTGAAACACATTAACAATTAATAATCTCCCCCTTCTTCTCAATCACTTTTATCAGTCTTGATATCGTAGAGTTTGACAGTCCCTTCAGAATGTTTTTGCAATTTTTTTTTCCAGGCTTTTTCGATGTAGGACATGAGTTCTTGCTTATTTTGATATTGAATACCATTTTTGTATACTTCGTGTGCCAGAATACTCCACAGATTTTCCATTGGATTTAGATCTGGCCTTCTGGCCGGCAAGTCAAGTAGTTTCACAAAATTAGCATCAAACCATGCTTTCGAAGTTTGAGAAACGTGTACTGAGGCATTGTCCTGCTGGAACAAAAAGTCTCCACTCGTAATTAACGGTGCTTCTGGTAAAAGATTATTGCCCAATAAATAAACATAACTCTCAGAATTCATTTTATCCTGCACAAAAACTATTGGAGTAGTTCCGCCAGTTGCGAAACCTCCTCAGACCATTACTGAGCCACCTCTAAATCTATGCTTTGCGAAAATTTCTTTTTCTTTACGGAGATCCTACCAGAAGTAGCGAAAACCATCTGGTCCATCCAAATTAAACTTTTTCTCATCGGAAAAGATAACATCATCGCACTTCTTTTTCCATAGTAATGCATTTTTTGGCAAACTCCATCCTCAGTCTCTTATGAACTTTTGTAAGAGGCGGTGGTGACATAAGTTTTCCATAACGAACCTTTTTTTCTTTTTGTAAAACATGTCGAACAGTTCGAACACTGCATCGTAAGTTTAATTCACGTTTAATTTCCGTTGATGTTTGTTTTTTGGAGCAACCTCGCCTTATTATCATTCTTTTCACACGCACAGAAACAGAAGATGGCCTACCTGTACATCTTTGCCGTCCATTTTTTTCGGGATTTTTAAGAAAATTATAAATAACCGTTCTCGATCTATTCAGCTTTGTCGAAATTTGATGAACAGTAAGTCCTGAACTTTTAAAAGCAACCACTTTCCCTTTCTAAAACTCCGAAAGTTTCGTACCTAGTGGCATGACTGAAAAAATAGAATACGACGTTCGCAATCTTTTACTATGCATTTATATCGTCTGGGAGTGCCGTGTGCAGAACAAAAAACATGCAAATTTTGCTTTTTAGAACACACAAATAGCATTGTCCTTATAATTTTGTCCATATCACAGGGCTGTCTAAATCCAAAATACATTGTATGAATATGAATTTCCATATATTTCCATAAAAACTAATAAAAAATGCTACATTTATCGTTGGTTTCCAGCCATAAAATTTGCATAATTTTCAGGCCAACTGTAACCAAGTATGGCGATTTTTTCCCTTGTTCTTATAATTTTGACCACCACTGTATATAAGCGTATTTAAATATAAGATTATATTAGTAATAAGTCAGTTTTTAATCAGTTACCTTTTTAAATTCATTTTTATAAAGACATTAAAAGATAAACAAAGACTTTAAAAAATAAAAGAATATTATAAGACAGTCAGGATTGTCTGAGATAAAATTTATGTTAAACTATTAAATGTATAAAGATAAAAAATACAAAGTCAAACATGATTTTCGTTTAATTTTAACTTTTCTTATCTGTCCTCAGTGTGATGGTGATTTTTTTATTGTCTTTCAAAGGAAAGGAAATTCAATGGAAGACTGGAGAATACCTCTCCAGGTGATTTCCCAATTTTGGACGCAATGTCATAGAAGGAGCGACCCTAGCAAACACAATTTTTATCACATCAAAAAATGAAGATGTTCTACAGTAATTTTTCATGTTAAATTCAAATATGCAATTAGAATTTTGCTAATACTGCTTATTTATGATTAATCTTTTTATTAATTAATATATTGAAAGATCCACTTTATGCAAGTATTATTATTTTACGTGTGTTTACAAATCTTGGAGTTCATGGATTCAGCCGAGACATCTGTTTTTAAAAAATAAAACTAATTTAATTAAAATAAAAAGGGGGATTACAGAAACGACCCGGGTTTCGAATTTACTTCGTAATTCTTTATCGAGCAATATGTGGGAATCATGAATACATGATTATATAACATAAAGACGTCATAATACGTCACTATAATTAACATACTGTTATGTAGATATTGGAGGAATCACTCTGGTGGTGGGAAACTGGAACGTCCTGGATTGGGGAAACCCTCTGGTGGATGAAAACTGCAACATCCTGATTTCCAGGACATTCCAGCTTCCCACCACCAGAGTATTTCCTCCAATATCTATGTAACAATGTGTTATAGTGACGTATTATGACGTCTTTATGTTATATAACCATATTCATGATTCCTCCATATTGCTCTATAAAGAATTACGAAGTTAATTCAAAACCTGGGTTGTTTCTGTAATTCCCCTTTTTATTTTAATTAAATTAGTTTTTTTTTAAAAAAAAAAACAGGTGTGTCGGCTGAATCCATGAACTACAAGATCCACTTTATGCTGTCACAATTAGTTAAATATTTTTTTCCCCAATAATTATATTTCTTTTTGCTACTTTATGTATCTGCTATTTTATTGTAATAATGCTTAAAGATTATTGTAATAAAAGTTTGTAATGATTTGGAGGGAGCCGAAAGATCTTAAACAGATTGTTTTTTTTTCGTAACAAACATCATAGGAATAACATCTGAATATAATCACTGTGAAACATATGATGTTTAATTGCCAAACATCAGTTAAATTTTAAATCCTTTACTGGCTGCTTTACATGTACTCGAAATTTTGCCCCAAAAGAACTTGCTAGTTTCCATTCAGTGAAATCGGCTTCATTTTACGTAGGTAATGGAAGTTGGCAAATCGTATTATTCTCGTTGAAAAAGCGAATAAAAGATCAGTTTTATTTAGTTGCTTTTTTTTAGATATTGTTTAATATTTGCTGTTAATTCTGGATTCATCTTATAATAGAGCTGAAGAAATAAGAAAGTTCAAGCCATGGATAGAAACACAACAACAGACATACGTACTCCATCATGCAGTTTTCGCTGTAGCAGTTTTTTAAATGAATTTTTCTCACCTTTCAGCGCGCTGCTGTTGAGTTGCTGCTAAAACTGCCTCAAATTGCTTCCTATTAAGAGCAAGTGCAAGTTTTGAGTAACTTAATGGTTTGATACAAGTTTTTAGAGGTGTAAAGCAGTCATCAAGCAAGCATTAATGATTTTTGTTGTTCTGAGAGGATTTTGGTAATGTTACTGAATTTTCAATGCCAGGTCTATGTTAACACTCTCCCCTAATTAGTTAGCTAATCTTGCTATTCCATTTTTCTGATTGTCTGTTTATGTGTTTCTAGGTTAAACGATTGGATGGATTTCCTTAATATTTGATACATTGCTTATTTATAGCGAAACTTAAAATACAATTAACAGTTATTTTGATCATCTCATTACTCGATGGGAACTGAACACTTACTCGACTTAGATGATCCGTTGATTCTCCTGTTAAATGGAAAACCCAGTCAATGCATCGATCTCCAATATTCATGAAATGACACAGATCGAAGAACTTCCTAGCACCGATATCCATAGGTAATGCGAGTACGTGATGAGATTGTAAATACTGGAACATAGTAATGAAATTAAATGCATTATATCCTACAACAATTTATACCACACAATTTTTATAACAATTTATTCGATTTAAGCTTCCGTATACTTTAATATCACTATTATAATATTTTAACGTGTGTTTAAATATAGTCTTTTAAAAGTTTTAAAAAACACACAATCAAATTTAAAATCCTAAAATACATTACACATCTCCGGGATATTTCGGGTTCTTTCACAGCTAACCCATTCTCAACCTAATATCTTTTCTAAAAACATGTCTTTTTATCTTAAATATTATTTATTTTTAACCAATCAAAATTCAACAAATATATTTCTTCCTCTGAGGGAGTAACCATTCATGTTTGAGGAAGTGAAATGTTACTTCCTTTGAGGATTCGTCATCACTGAGTTACATTACTATTATTACCTATAATCTTTTTTTGGACTAATTTTTGAATTCTGTCAATGTTTTTTCGGAAATTGTTATTTATCACAATATTTTGTGAGATTCGAGTCTGAAAGCCACGTATTATATGGTTTTAAAGCGTGAATGTAATACGATTCATAAATTTCTCTTTTTGTTTTGTTTTTTTTTCTTTTTTCAAAATAAGAAAGTCCTTAAATGTGACACAATGACCAGTATCATATACATGTTTACTAACTAAAGATGCCGTTTTATTTCCTGTTTTTATTGCACTCTTATGGTTACCAAATCTTTCACTAAGTTTATTCTCTGAATTTTCTATATAAAAACACGATTGATTGTCACATTTCAATAAATAAACACAGCCTTTTTCGTCTTCTGATTTTGTTTGTTTTGAATTGAAATAAGATTTAGGAAACTGAAATTTGTTGTCTAATGAATAACCGATTTGTATATCTGTATTCTTAAATATCTCATTATACATTGCAAAGGTTTCGGGATGATATAGATAAATGGCATAAATAGTTTTATTATTATCAATTTTCTCCAACCTATTATAAATTTTCTTCAATGTGTTTTTAATGACATTTTTTATAAAAACAATTGGATAACCGTTATCTATAAATTGTTTTTCAATTTTTTAGATGATGTTGGTTTTTTTGTATGGTTGAATTTCTATATTATTAGTACCTTCAGTAACTATTACATCTAAAAACGGGAGTTGATTATTTTTTATCTTGGAATTCATATATGAATTGTATATCAGGATTTAAACTATTAAATTGTTGAACTACATTAGGTCATGAGTCTTTATGCGCCACCAAGAATATGTCATCTACATATCTTTGAAAAAATGCAATATTATTATTGTAATAAGTAAACACTTAATTTTCTATGCATCGATATTTCTGCTAAGATTGGAGAAATCGGTAAACCTATAAAAATATCCGTTCTTTGTCTATAGATTACATTATTAGCTATGAAAAATTGGTTATCTATTATAATATCAATCATGCTGCAAATTAAATTTTTATTTGTCATATTTTCTTCTAAAATATTATCTAATGCTAAGTTTTTTTAAATTGAAGTAAATAAAATTATATCTTCATGCTCACGAAATGGGTATCCTGCCATAACGCAACACGTTTCATTTTACGCACTACTACACAACTGACACGTTGAAGACAGACTAACTCACAAACTACACAAATGTTCATGAATGACACATGGAAACAAATCTCCTTGGCAACAACACAGCGCTATCTAGGAGACAATCTGTCCAACAGCAAACATGAGTTGTTGGATTATATCTTGAAACGCGTTGACAGTCAACTTTCATTAGTAAACCGTAGGATTTTCGGACGTATGTTTATGATATTTTCTACTAATAGTGAAAATTTAATAATGGCAATACGCAACAGTCATATCAAGTTAATTTTAATAGCTCCAATGCATAAAAATAAAAGAATTCATGAACTATTGTTATCCGTGTTACTTCTAATGTTATTCTTTTTCTTAAACTATGAGAACTGGTGAAATGAACATATCATTGTTCTAAACAAATGATAGTGCAAAATCAAGGGATTTGATAGTGTTTTCAGAAGCTTCAATGTAGGAATTGGAGATAGAAAGAAAATTGGCACCGATTGCGGAAAAAAAAAATTCTGAAGGACGATTAGAATATATATTTCGAGAGAAAGGACTTTACTGGGTTAAAGTATTCAGTTACCAGATTGAACATTATTAATATTAATGCTGACTGTGTGAAAGATATATAAGCATTAATAGTTTATTTTTAGTTTTAATTCGTAGGAATTCTGGATAGACGTCCTACCATGTTGATGAATTCCGAACATCGAATGACCAGTGCCATATTCGATTTAAGAGACAGTTTTACCGGACAAGTTGGTAAAGAGAAATCCAAGGATTAATGTTGATGCAAAATATCTACAGAGAACCGTATAGGATTATGGAAGAACTGAAGTAAGTGACTTTAGTTAATTTATTCACAGTGAAGATGTATTTGACGGAAGTTATCCTTAAGAGACTATGTCAAGTTATTTGGTTACTACAGCAGAATTGTTAATGAACTTAAGAAATATATTTAGGAATGTTTTCACGTGTTATGCTCTTGTTTGTTTTATTCCGAGATTGTTGCTGAACCTTACTTTTTGACAATGATATAATACACTGGATGATCTGCAAATCAATATACAGAACTTATCGTCTCTGTTAATATATTAATTTAGCTGATTTTAGTCTCAGTTTGTATGGGCTTTTGTTCTTGTTTTGATGTTAGGAACCCGCCCCCAAAGTATGTAAATGTATTTCTGAAACATCCTGTATATATATATATATATATATATATATATATATATATATATATAGCCGGACAGCTATCTGAAATTTAAAATACAAAACCCAATACAAATTTCAGAAAACTGTTTCTGTGAACGTACGGCCAAACTTCACTTCATCAGCGGCATCTGGTGTTAAATTTTGAAACTAAAATTTGGAAGACACAAAAACGCATTATTTAAAGAAATTTGCTCTTTTTTATTGTATATATTCTTTTTTAAGTTTTTTAATTTTATATCTTTTTTTAATTTCTTTTATATTATATACTTTTTTTGCTTTTTTCAAAATATTTTTCTCAATAAATTACATGAAATTATTAAAAATAAAATTAATCCTGATTTTTATTGGCTTATTCATAATCATGAAGTTATTAAATATGTAAATAATAATACAAATTTTAATATAATTACTGCAGATTTTGAAAATTAATTTACAAATATACCTTTAGATCCTTTATTACAACAAATAAAATTTTTAATTTCAGAATTTAATATAACCAGTTTATTTAATATTTCTATTAAAAATTTCTTAATTTTCTTCAATTTGATTTATATAATAATTATGTTGAATTTGATGATGAAATATATTCCCAAATCAAAGGTATTGGAATGGGGGTAAATTATAGTTGCATTCTTGCTAATTTATTTTTTTTGGCTTACGAATATCAATTTTGTATTAATTCCCCTTTCCAATTTAAAATTTATAGATATATAGATGATTTGATTATTTTTAATACTAACTTTACAATTGATTATTTTTAATACTAACTTTACAATTGATTATAAGGAAGACAAAATTTATAAAAATATTATTAATTTACAACAAACTAATATTAACTCTGAATTTGTTGATTTTTTAGATTTACGAATATATTATCATCAAGAAATTCCATATATTAAATTATTTAATAAAACATTTTTATTTCCATTTAAAATTAATAGATTTCATAAATTTACAAGTAATGTTAGTTTAAATTTATTTAAAAATATTTTCATACAAGAACTCAAAAGATATCTTGATATTAATTCTAAATTGGAAGATTTTTTACATAATTTAAATTATCTTATTAATGAATTTACAAATAATAATTTTCCAAATAAAGTTTTAAATACATATATTTTACAATTTCAGAAAAAATTTAAATTTCAAATTTATAAAAAATATAAAATTAAATATATTCATAATTTTATTTAATCATTTTATTCTTCAAGATAGGATTTGTTAAATTATAATCATTTAAGTTATCTTATGACAATTCAAAATTAAATCCTTTATTTAAGGAAGTTTTAAATTTGATCTGATGACTGTCATCTATTTTTTTTTTTAATATATATATAAAAAAGCATAAAAAAGCAAAAAAAGTATATAATATAAAAGAAATTAAAAAAAGATATAAAATTAAAAAATTTAAAAAAGAATATATACAATAAAAAAGAGCAAATTTCTTTAAATAATGCGTTTTGTGTCTTCCAAATTTTAGTTTCAAAATTTAACACCAGATGCCGCTGATGAAGTGAATGTAGTTTGGCCGTACGTTCACAGAAACAGTTTTCTGAAATTTGTATTGGGATTTTAAATTTCAGATAGCTGTCCGGCTATTTATTTAGTAATATAAGTTAATTTTATTCTTATATTCTTTACATTCTAAATTCTCTAAATTGCAAATGATTGATTGAAATCTTTGCATTGCTAAACTCGAATTGGTGTCATTTGAGTTTGGCCATCGTATATATAAAGTTTTCCAATTTTCTACGTGTATCCCTCTTATGTGTAACGCAACAGATCAGCAAGCTACCTCACAAGTCTTCCTTCTATCTATATCGTAGGTTCCCAAACTTATTTGGCATACCACCGCCTTTTCAGACAAAAAAAATACTTAGAGCTCCCCTGGAAATCTACCTTATTTAAGCTAACAAACAGAGAAAAGATGCAGTGACAAATTTGCGTTCTTTCTGTACGTATATTTCTACCCACGTCCTACCGCCATTAAGGCTTCGCTGGATCGTACCATCGCCCACTTTGGAGAACAGTGATCTATATATAACTCAACAGAACAGAAAGTTATCCGACAAGTCTCTCAACTACTTGCGTTGATATAGTATTATCGGTTGATCCAGTTGATGAACAAAACTATCCTGCAGAGTTTCTTCACATTATCACATTTTGCGGCATGCCACCTCATCAGCTCAGCCTGAAGAAAGAGTCAATTGTGATGCTCCTTCGTAACCTCAATCCAAAAAAAAAAAAGATTCTTTAATGATACACGTTAAGTGTCATCGCGATTTAATCACGGCAAAACTTCTGTCGGAAAGCAACAGAGGTAGTATCGTCACTATTACCAGGATTGATTTTCAACCCAGTAATGTCAATTCCCAATCAAGTTGAAGCGCCGTCAGTTCTCAGTAACACCCGCACCAAGCCTTCGAATAAACAAAGTAATTTATGTTTCTAGCAATGCATTCATTTCAATTTTCTATTCATCATAACAATTAACGGGCAAAGACTCTGAAGTGTTGAAAATAGTTACTATTATTAAAATTATTACAGTTGTACTTGGGTTAATTGAAGGACAAAAATGCATCATTAAAGCAATAAATATCCTGTCATTTGCAGCACAGTAACTCATTTTTTTTACGTAAAGATAACTATCAATATTATTATTTGTCAAATTTTTGAAGTTCTGATATTTAATAGAATTAATATATTATAAATTATAAGTCTATTAAATAGCAAAACTTGTTTGATAGGAATCTCAAATCCCTACAGGGACTGAAATTATAAATTTTCCTTACAAAAAATATACAAAAAAAAAAAACAAAAAAAAAACTGTTTGTCATATAAACAGTTTATTATTGAATTTTTAAGCAGTTTTTTTTTTTAAATTTTTAATCTACCATTATAACTCCATAATGTATGCCGTATAGCAGTCATCAATCTCCATTTATTGTATATTTACAATATATATAACATTACAAATATACAATATATAACATAAATACGCTAAATGTAGCCCGGTAGTGAAACGCTTAACTGCAGGCTGGAGCCGGGAGCCTTTCCAGCCAAGGTAGGCCTGTAGTGAGATACTTTAACTGTAATAACTATATATAATACAAAAATTACATAAACTAAGCATTTCTTAAGAGACTTCTATTATAAAATAACTAACAAAAGTATAACAGTAAAAATTATTCTAATATCAATTTTTTTTTTAATATTTTAAACATTGTTTCGAGAAACCAAACAATATATGAAAGAAAATAATATCTGTATACAGTAGTTAAATACAGCCTTACGCCCTAAAAGCTTCCCTCCCTAAAAACCCGTGTTACTTATTTGTAGTTAAACCTTAGGGCATTGGTTAAGCTCTAAAAAGTTCATGGCAAAAGCTCAAAAAGCAACGTGAGGATAAGGCTTCTATCGGCCGCCATTTTGAAATGAGTGCTCGGATTTTGTTGAAATACAATAACAACCGAGTTCTTAAGGGTAACTAGCATCTATAAAAGTTTTAGCTCAAAAGCTCAAACTTTACGGGTAGTTTATCAATGTCACAACTTTGAAGTCATATCCAACTTCTAAGGCCTGCCCCCTCAAAACCAGATTTCGACTAATTTTTTTACTTATTTGTAGTTAAACCAATACCCAAAAAGCACTAAAGAGTTTGTGGCAAAACTGTACACAACGTTAGTATAAGGTTTTGAAGTTAAGAAAAATTGTCAAAAAGTGGAAATTTATATACTGTATATATATATATATATATGAGATCTAGCATCCCTGATCGGCCCTTATCCCAAGGTATTTCCGAAAGCTCATCTGTTCAGTTAGGGAAGAACGCAATAGTGTATTTTTCCTTTGGAATATAACTAAACGCAAAAAATTCGTTTCATAACCTGTACTAAACCAAAGCCACCCAGTACGTTTTTCATTCCATTTCACTGCACGTTTCCTTCGTGGTGTTGCATTTTTCACAAACATGAATATATATTCTCATCTTTACAGGTGCTATCGATTCCTACAATGTACGACTTATATATGTTCGAATTGCAGTTGGGCTGCAGAGGCGATGACAGGTGAACATAAGGAATAAAGAGATTCTTTTACACTTTTATGCAGGCTCGCTAAAAATGAATTAGTCCTTATTACTTTATAAAAATTGATTACTTGAATGGAATTAATTTTAATCATATCAAATCCAATTTGCAACGATAAAGAAGTTGGTTTTACAATTTCAGTTTTGCTATGAATTCTCAGTCATCAAACAGCAGAGGAAAAAAAGGAAAAAGAATAAGGGAAAAAACTCACAGAAAAGAAATGCATCTTTCTACTATCGTAGATTAAATTTTTCTCGGCACTAGGCCTCCTAGTGTCCAGTTGGTTTTAAAAGTTGCCTCAAATTAGATCGTGTTTACAGCAATTGGCAGTTTTTTAGAGCAAGTATTCCGTTTTTAAGCAACTTGAGAGTTTGAGACAAGTTTTCGAGAAGTGCAAATAAATCATTATAATTTTTTATAGAAAATACGATGATTAGATTATTACAACTATCTTACCTCTTGATATCGAAATAACGTTTTGAAAAGCCAGGATCCAAATCCAGTCTTGAGTGTTTGGCTTCTATGAAAGTATATTACAGGAGCAATTTGCACCAATGCATGGACCTATAGAAATATTATCCATAAGAAAAGAAATATTACATACTCTGAGATAATAAAGGAGTTTTTGTTTTCAGTAATTTTAAACTTTGATACTTTAACTTATCTTCATTTTACATATTTTAATGCTCATTAAGAGCCATGTAGGTTAAAAGGAGAATTGGTTTCCGTACGATGATTAGGGATTTTTCCATGCTGAATTCTCCTCTATATTGGTCCTAGAACCTTTGTAATATGGGTACCGTTTACTTTCCGTAGGGTTCAAAACCGGTGGCCTTCGAACTGATCATCCGATTTAATCCGGTTGATCGCGGATATGTTGAAGATTTAGGCCCCAAAATTCCTGAGCACTGGGGTGAAGTTGGATTCACAACGGCTATTCTAGCTCCCTCTCGCCTTTAATCCCGGGAAAAAAAAACAGGTTCCCACTATACAGAAGGCTGGGTGAATCTAGGATCCGTTTAGAAGAGAAACACTAGCAGAAAAATATTTGACATTCGACTGGAATTGAACATTTTCCTCTAGCCCACGGCAAAATAAAAATTAGGCAAATTAAAATTAAATCATTCTTATTTTAAAATGATTAAGTTTTTAAATTATCTATTCACAGACTCAAAGATTTATGCAAGACTATGTTGTTATTGTGCTATTAGTATACAATTGCCTTATCATGCCTTAGCTAAATAGATTGTATCATGATGTGAATCTTAATTCTGTAGAATAGTGTAGTCAAAATCTTGTAACGGTAAGATAACTATTCATAAAGTTATCTAGTAGTAATAGATAGTACTCATAAATAATTATGAACTAACTTTCACCCTTCAATTTCCTTACTTTTGTATGTTGCAGTAAATTGTGAATTTTTGCTTCCATTCCTAGACGTATTAAGAGTTTCAGATTTATAAAGCATCCCAGGAAAGAGCTGTTTAGAATTTCACATCTCGTAAAATGGGATAGCTTAAAAGAATTAAACTCCTTCTATTATGAAAATATACAGTAAGATATTTGTTTAGTGAAATACATGTTTTTGAAGTACTCCATGTATACTGAATACTTCAAAAATGTATATGCGTTTGGGGACCAACACGCCACTAACTTTGAGATATTTTATGTTACTGTTTTGTTTTTCACTATTATTTCCCCTCTTTCTCTATGATAATATTTCCTATTATGTTGTAAAAATTACACAAAAATTGTGTAGAATTAGAAGTAAATCATATTTTCCTTAACTTTCTTTTTTAATTAGAATTAATTTTATTTAGAAAAAGAAAATAAAACATATAAGGGTAGTTTTTGAAGGTAACGACAAACTTTAGTGACCGGTTCTATAAAGGCAAATCTTTAAAAAAGTATCCAGTAAACATAGGGTCGGAAATGCATCCTTTTCGAAATATTGATAGTGCACATAAGGACTACTTGATGAGAATGGTGAATAATATGTTACGTAATTTTTTACTTGTTTAAATATACAGCCAACATCTACTCTCACGGTGAATGGTGCGAGGACAATCATTGTTCCAAGCTAACACCAAAGTTTATTGTGAACGTGTTATTATATATATAAAAAAAAATCATTTCCTTCGGTTTTTTTTATATCTATGTAGTTGCTAGGTCTAAGAGTTTAAATTCTTTTTCTGAAATGGCAGACATGCATTTGCTGTATAGGAAATGGCTCTTGGAAATACATACGAAGTCCATCGGCTGTACCAAGAAGATTTATCAGGTAGGCGGTTACCTCACCATACAAAATGTGTTGCCATAAATCCTTAGAAAAACGGACAAATTTGAGTTTCAGGCAACAGTGGAAGATCCAAAAGCGATGGAGTAACACTCCTAACGATGGCTTTCTCGCCGTACATCGAAGAGAAACTAGTGTGGCTTTTAACGTTTTTCTGTAAATGTGTTAAAATTTTTAATGAGGTGTGTTCGCTTAAACATTTTTAATTACCATTGCCACACACGTAAAACATTATGTTCGTCAATACTATTAACTTTACGTCTATAATTTTGATGTAATTGATATATTTATATATATCTTTCCCGAAAAAAGCCCGAGACACCGGGCCGAAATATCGAGATAATCTCATCCCGGTGTGGGAACATCCCTCAAAAAAAAAAAAAAAAAAAGGATCAATATAGTATCTACAATTTTATTGAAATGATATTACGAATTTTCATAAGGCGCATTTATGGGGCTAAGAATCGTCCAAAGAAAACACCAACAGTAGTTTTTTCAAATGTAAGAGCAACAATTTGGGTGATCGGATAATTAGTCCTATTTCCTCGAAATCGCGAAGTGTTTCCCTAATTTCCTTGGACCATGTTATTTGGTGAACCTGTTATTTAACCTGCACGGTCCCGAGATTTAAGTTCTCTAGATTTTTAGCCTTGACCAAATTAAAAACATTATTTACAAATACGTCAGTCGGGAAATGTCTAGGATTGCACAGCTAGAACAAAAAATAGATAATATCTAATTCGTAACACCGGCAATTTGTCAGCGGAGGAGATTGTTCAGTATCCCGACGTTTGCATTGCTGTGTTGAGGCAAATTTCGAACATTTCCTATGATGCCTGTTGTCGGTGAAGACTTCATTGAACACTTATTTCTGTACCTGTTTGTACACAGTTTACTCACAAGTGCAATAAAAATTAGATTTTTTTCTTTGCAATTTTGGAGCATTACATTCTATATAAGCACACAGTATTACTATTGTTGGTATTGGAACTCAATGGTGAGGCCTGAAGAGGCCAGTGAGGGAAGGGTGCAATTCTACCCTGCACATCCCTTCTTTATTTTATTCGTGGAGGTATTCCTTGGAATTTTAATTGTCTTTGATTAAGTTCTTCGATTTTGGTGTTTAATCTTCTATTGAATCTATTTATGGGTCTGTATTTGGCTGTTGGGCATTAATTTTTTCCTTGTTCTTTTATGTTTGTCTTTGTTTACGTTGTTGTCTTTTGTGTTGGCGACCCGAAACCTGCTCTCTAAGTAGTGGCCCCCTTTGTCTTTTATGTTTAGGCAATATCACTATTGTATGCATCAGTTGCGTATATAAGTGCAGGGGCTTTAATATATCATACATCGAATGTAATAATAGATAAGTTAGAAAGACTGAAAGACGAGATTAAAAAGAATTAAGTAGTAATATATTTCTATTCTCTGTACAAACTTTAAAGGTAGGTCAGGTATACAAAAATAAGCCGTAATCATAGAGGAACATATATCCGCAAACGCCACCCGTCAGAAATAAAAGACAACAAGTAAGGCAGACATGTAAAAGACTTTACGTGCATTGTTCATTATTAATCAACAAACAAAACCGATGTACCTGAATAAATTGGTTTTAATACAATAAATGAAAAAATAAACAACACGAGTATAGTTTCTGACACATAAGGGAGTGCCTATTGTATAAGATATAGTAGAATATTATAATAGGATACAATAGGCACTCCCTTATATGTCAGAAACTATAGTCGTGTTGTATTTTTTTTCAATTTATTGTATTAAAACCAATTTATTCAGGTGCATCGGTTTCGTTTGAGTGATTAAGGCAGACACATGTTTGTTAGTCTTATGTTTACAATATGATAGTGTACACAACCATGCCTATTTACGTCGAATGATTCATTTTCCCATACTCTCTGGGGCAAATGTGCGAACGTTTGATGATTGGGCACACGTCTGTTGGGGAACCGTTCACAATACAATCTTCCGTTTCCGTTCGCTGTCCCAAAGTTTGGTGCATATCTGCCGTCCCAGCATTAGTGAAGCGATATAACCTACTCGTACAAAGTAAATGTCTCAAATGACGATGGCTCACAATGCCCAATTAATGTGCTAACAGTGCCCTCTATCACAGCTTGGGGATATACGTTCCACTATGAATACGGTTTGTTTTTTATTCCTGACCTATTTTGAAAGTTTGTACAGGGAATTCTGAATCACCCTTTAATGTTTTATTTTATTTTTCTAAATTACAGTAGACAGGTAGATAGATGTATCCCACTAGGGCCCATGGGGGCACTCGACCTAAGGCACCTAATTTTTCACTGACTCGGGACTGAGATGAGGTCGGGTGGTCAGACCAAAGCTCGTTCGTCTCTTTTTCCAGTAAAGAAAGCCTCTAAATTAAAAATAGAAAGGTAAGCAGGTTATTATTTATTTCTAATTGTATATTATTTTCAGACTAAGATTCATAACGTAACGGAAATAATCGGAACAAAAATTTCCTTAGCAGATTTAACTCAGGATTCTTAGTTTCTAAAGCCTCTGCTTAACCATTATCATGGTTAACAACACCTCTCAAATCGAACAACAATAATTTAAATAAACTAATACTTGAAAATCAATGAAAACAACATTAAGCATCTCTAAAATTCGTGGAGTTTTGGCCCCAAACTCGTATTTATTTTTGAAGTACTTCATGATTATTTCATCTCACAAAAGGACAATAAATCATTAAATCTTTGATGTACAAGAATATAGTGGTTTGATAGTGGTTTAAAGCCAATTGCTTGCAAATAAACTGAAGATGATAAAGTTGGTGGAAAATTATTAAACGCTAACAAGGATTGCTCTGACAGGTGTCCTTGTTAGAGGTTAGCATTTAATAATTTTAAATGGCTTCAAACCACTATCTATTAAATTGTAAATATTCCAAATTTTGGAAATCATAATCCTGAAAAGAACTACATACACTAGTCAAAAAATTACGAAACTTTATTAATACAGAGTGGGGTATCCTTTATTACGAATGACATCGTATATTCGAAGAGATGTTGGTTCTAAGAGATGCATGCTGTCGTTTAGGTCCATTCTTGCAGCAAAATCTAGCGCAACTCTGTGATTGTTGATGGAAGATGATTTCGATGTCTTACCTATTAAGTCCCACAGATGCTTTAGAGACTGTTGAAGCCAGGAAAGATAACAAAAAGTCCTCCTTAAGTTCACGAAACTATTCTTGGACAACCAAAGTTGGACAGTTTAGTTGGACAGTTGAATTATTGCCCATGAATAAACTATCCTATTTTGGGAAAATTTATAATGTTGTAGGATGCACTTTGTAAATTACAGTCTTGACAAAAAAAAATCGACGCAACCCGAAAAAGTAATCTAATAGTAATGAAACTTTACGTACAAAAACCCTCTCGACTGAATAAGCAAATGACTAGAAATTCCCACCCAATTAATGAATAGCCGGAGCTACAGCTACAATGAATGAATAATCGGAGATTCAGCTACTTTAAAACTGAGCATCGTGATGATATATATATAGAGAGAATCTCCCTATCAACAACAAAACGTCCAGTGGATTTGATTGCGTTTTCCTACCTTGACTGTAACAATGCCTCACCAGTGAATACGCGGCCACTATGGCCATATGACGTAGTAACATGCCATCGGACTGTATGAGGCTGGATGGACAAACCGACGAATGGCACGATATTTAGGTCGGAGCGATGTGACAATTAGACGATGCTGAGAGAATAGATTGTCAATATCCCGCTATTACACGACCACGACAACGGAGTCATGTTCTGGGGTGCCACTTCGGTTGATATTCGAAGCTCCTTGGTAGCCCTCCCTGAAACCTTCACAGCACAGCGGTACATTGATAAAATTCTACGACCTGTTGTGTTCCTTTCGCGGCATCCCGGGCCTACTTATCAGCAAGATAACGTCGGTCCATACACGCACGCCTCTCCATTGATTGTCACTCTTCCTCAGCCAGCCAGATCTCTCTCTTGTTGAGGACATTTGGGATGTGACGGGGCGTTCCCTGCGACCATCCCAGAATGTCGACGAATTAGCCCGCCAATTGGAGGCCGTTTGACAAGAAATCTCGCAGAACATCATTCGCCAACTATACCAATCAATGCTACATCGGATAACAGCTTGTATCCAGGCCAGAGGTGGACCAACGCCATACTGACCTGCTCAGTAGTTCGTTTTATAGCTCTCTTATCCAATAAATCATCCAATTGTTCTGGAACCGTAATCATTTCGTTTTCTGTACATGTAGATTAAACGTACCAAATTTTGTCTCAATTGGATAATTCCTTCTTGGTGGTCATTTTTTTTTTTGTCAAAGAGTGTTTTGTCAAAGAGTGTTTTGTCAAAGAGTCTTAGATGACATGTTTACTGATGTCAAGTTTACACCAACATAATTTCCCACGTCCATACCGGCAACTCTAGATCTTTCGATAATGTTCACAGTTGAGATTGCGACGACTGTTTTATCCTAAAGGTTTCGTAATTTTTTGTTCTGTATATGTACTTAAAAACATACTTCACCTTCTCATTATATTCTGGTTTAGATGCTAATAAGGCAAATCCAATTATTGTTCCTAGAGAATAGCCCAGGTAGAAGACTTTCTTGTGTCCTGTTTTTTCAAGTACTAAATCAATGAGAAGGGGAATGTCATATTCTGCTGACTCCTGAAAGCTAAAAATCAGAATGAATTAACAGTTCACATTAATATAACTCTTACCTAGCATTTGTACTACCACTACCGCATTTGTAATAAAATAGACCCAGTGCAGCACTCTCATCATACCACGTTTCTACAACTAAAATATTCTTCAAAATCCGAAAGCTTTGAAATAAAACAGCTCTTAATAGTAATGTACAAAGCTAAAATCTAACATCTATATCCTGAAACAAAAAGCTGTAAATCAAAAACTAATTTACATCACATCTATAAAGACTATACTTCTGAGGACCTTATAAAACCAGACCTTAAAATAGATTAGTAAATCGTACAATTAAATGCATCTAAGCAATAAGGTTAATATGATATCTTGATTAAATGTAGGAGGGGTGCATAAGATGGGTTTATGAATGCAAAAGATTGGTAAGGTACAAAATATTAAGAAGATCTATAATGAAGTTGCCAATATTAAATTTCTGTTAATTTTTGTTTACAATTCTTTAAGTTACTTAAGGACACAATATTTTCGCTCTTGTTATGAAAAGAATCGTAAACAGGGTATACAAGCATTTAAAAATATAATCAAGGCTGGACAATAAGGCTAAACAATAAGGTTAAAGATTCATATTGATCAGTGCCTCACTCTTGGGCTTCTAAAGAACAGACCATCTAGTCTTACTGCAATATTGGGTGAAAACAAAGCTCTAAACACCAAACTCTAGTCAGGACTACAAAATAATATTTGATTTTCATACACGAAAATCAAATATTATAAATATGAAGTTATACATCATTAGATATATCATTGCATATATGAAGTTTGATCAGACATTTACGTGAAATGCTCTGAAAAGAATCCTCTGTATTCCAAAATCGATTAATATATAACACCTAACTCTTAAATATCTCATACAGCATAGATGGGTTAAATATATTTGGAATATCGCAACCAATAACATATCCTCTGACTCACACATACAAAAACAGACATCACTCAGTGAGTAGTTTCAATTTGTTGTAGGGAGCAAACAATTTGAGTTTCCATTGTCATTGTGAATGTTTAATATCTTAATATACCAATTTACAAGTAATTTTAAGAAATTTAAATGCTTAAATATATTACGAAAAAATTGTAATTCCTAAATTTAAGAGACTTAACTAACCGTGAGGTGAGAGTGATTTTGTGTCACATGATCGATTTTTCATATTTCGAATCTGGCGCCGCGATCTTAAGGAAACGAGATAAATTAATGCTTTTAGACAGTGTCAATAGCAAAGTGGCCCCAGTCCTCTTCATAACCGATTTCCCCCCCCCCCTCCCCCAAGCAAATTAGCAACCAAGGATTGTACAAAGTCCAAGAGTTGAATTAATTTTTATTTCCTTTTGTTCAAATTTAAAATTTCATTAGAATATATGTTAACAACGATATATGTTAACATATATATGTTACCATAGTGTGTACCAATGTGCTAAATAAACGTTTAAAGAGGTTACTTTGTGACACACTTTTTTCCCAAGGCATTTGCATTTCAAGCCAAAAGTACACCTGTCACAAAGTCACCTCCCCCCACACCCCATATTCTCAGGGGTTGTTTAAGAACTAGATTCAAATAACACAGTAGTATGTAGAGGAAGGATGGGGCAACCAAAATAGTTTTGGGTTCCATTCAAAAATGTTTTCGCAGCTGGCCGCGAAAAAAACCCCGAAAACTGTCAAAAGTCAGCTCACCATACGGTAAGAGTTACGAAATTACTAATTTTTAACAAGAACTTTCTCAAAACCTTGAAGCCTACTTTCCTTAATCTTTCTCTCTCTCTTAATCATGAAAATAATGAAAACACCTTTAATTTATAACTTATAATATCCACCGAATACAGAAGCTAGAAATTTTCTATTTTATGAAAAAAAAATTAAGTAGAAAAGTCTATATTTTGCTGAAATTGTTATCTTATTAGTTTTAATTGTAATAAAGTCTCGCGCAAATATTAATAAGTGTTTAATATTTTAAGAAACATGTTTTGGTTCAATGTTTTTCTGTGAGAATTTCTGTCACCTTCCTGTGTTGTTTCGATTCAGACAACGCGGGAAAAATTCAAAGTATAAAAACTTAGATCTCCTCTCACCATGAAAATGTCTGTTAAATTTCCAGAAGATTCATCGAGCGGTTCCAAAGTTATTAATAGACATACACCCACACCCTTCCTCATTAACTATTTTATCTTTTTTAAAAAATAGGCTAATAAACATAAAAATAGAATAACATTTCAAAATATTAAAAAACAGAATTCAAAGAAATTCCTTGGGGTGTTATGAAGTCACGATTATTTAGACTTCCGTGTAATTTCATGAAGATTTCATTTCCAAAAACGTTATTGTCTCTTTGACTGCAACGTGTTTTTTTATTAGCAGATTCATTTTATAAGGAAATACTTTCTACAAGGAAAATAAGGATAAATTAACAAAACCGTTACAGAAAATTCGATATGAACATTTGTAAACAGTAATTATTATAAGGAAAGTTAAAGAGAGATTTTTTTTTTTACCTGTAATCCCAGAAGCCTGCATCAATGTCAGTGTATTTAGTGTTATGCTTGCAAAATTTCGTTCCTCTCATATTCGCCAACCATACATCGTAGCCACGATTTACTAGCCAGAAGGCTGAAAATGTAGAATATATTTATGGTTTCATAATACTGAATAATTAAAAAAATTCTGTCTAAGTAAAATAAATTGTTATCGGTACTTATATATATAGTACCCATCTTCTTATAGATATTAATGCATGTAGATGCTTCCAAAAAAAATTTTTTTTAAGTTTAATTAATTTTATTTCTTTTTATTGATCAATTATATCGTAAGAGCTACAAAATGACCTGTATGCTGGTTATATAGTGAATTAAGACTAAGTTATTTAAAGTAAATACATCAAATAGTAGTTGAATTGCAAGCATATTACCTATAGAAATACAGTATTAGAACAATTAATTAAATACCTCTTTCTGATTACATGCATATTGTTCAATTGTAATATTTATAATAATAAATACATAGAAAATCTTTTCTATATAGGTTTAATTTTGTAATTCCAATATATAGCCAAGTTTAGTTAAAAATAAAAACAACATTCAAATTTAAAATTTAATATCCATTAAAAATATATTTATATATAATTATAGTTTAATGATAGTTTTTTTTTTGTCTATTGAGAATTTATGTAAAAAAACATATTTTTATATTAAATGATCCATTTGTGGATAAAAAAATTTCGGATTTCTTTCCGAAATTAACTGTATTGAATTTTTTGCCATAAATCGACAATTACATGTCCATGTATCCTTGCTTTATGTTCAACCATCTAATGTACATATAAATATGTATACACCACAGTAGAACATATAGCCAGTTCCTTTAAAATGGGATTTCTAAAATTTCTTTATATTTTCAAACTCGTGAAAACGATTAAAATAAAATAATTTTAAAACTATAATATCCCCTGAATCTAATTTCCCCGTTTTCTGCAAAAAAAATAAAATAAAAGGATGCCTTATTACTCACCGAAATCGGATTAATTTTAATGGTATTAATTCAATGTTGAAAAGGATGATTTCTTGCTGTTGAAGGCACTGAAATGTAAATGGGATAAAAACCCATTGTTTAAGATTCCAATGCATTGATATAAGAATTATCGACATCTTTTTGTGACAATTCCTCGATAAGGATCCATTTAGATTTCAAATGGAAAAGTAAAATCGTCTTTGGTCCTTAAATATGCCTACTAAGATTCAAGAAGATCCACAGTGGTTCGAAAATTATTAGGTGTGACTCGCAAAAACAGACACACAGACTGAGTGTTCTGAGTATGCTAAAAATAGTCTACATTTATGATGCAAAACATTTCAATCGTCTCTAGATTACCTTCTGTCACAAGTCCTTAAACATCTATACTAAGTTTCAAGAGGATCCAGTTCAAGAGTCGTTAGGGAAAAGGTTACATACGTACAGTGAATGAGTTACTTTACTAGATAACTGGGCTAAACAATAATCAAATTAATCACTAAAAACCTGCAATGCTAACGATATTTAAACATGTGTACTTACCTAAGCTGTCGTTGTCCATATTTGTAACAAATGAGAGAGATGACTGAGAAACTCCATGAAAAAGGATAATTGGAATTTGAGATGAATTTGTAGGCCCATGTAGTGATCGGGGAATTCTAAATGCTACAGTAACAGCACCATCTGGTGCTGTGAGATGGTGCTCCTCATACTGATATCCATTAGATCGAATAATCTCCTCCTGAACGTCATCAAATAAAATCATTAATAAAAATCTAATCACTAAGTTTAAAATACTTCAATTCTGTAGTTATTAATGCACATATTAAAAAAGGTAATAAATAAATTAAAATTAGCTTAGTTCTCTAATTATTAATAAATCTAATAGTAATTAAAATTAGTTTAACACGATTAAAATTAATATTAATGTAACTCTTTTTAGGCTCTACATCCAAGGATCTGTACTGGCGATGAATGGGGGGCATAAAAGGATGGGGGCCAAAATGGAGAAATCAGGACCTGGAGCAGATGCAGAACAGGATGGAGAATATTTCTGGCCCGCATGCTTTTATGGCCCCCATTCATCGCCAGTACAGATCCTTGGAGGTAGAGCCTGAAAGAAGAATCAGTGAAGTGTATTACAAAATGATTTACATCATCAATGACGGCTCAAGAATGAATGAATTAACTCTTTTTAGTTATTTAATAAATACGCTAACAAAGCCCTAATCTGTAATTTAATTTTGTAAATAAACAAGATAGGGAAAGCAATTAGTAAACCAATCAATCTTCTGATAATTGATATTGCTTTAATTTCCTTCCCATGCCTAATTTTTCATTTCATGCCTAATTTTTCATTTCATGCCTACTTTAATTTCCTTGTGTTTATTTCCAATAAACGCAACAATTGCGCTTCTGTAATGCAGCTCTACAACAATCACTATAAATGTGATTGTTGCGAATGCAAAAGGCGCAATTGTTGCGATTGTTATGCTTAATGATAATTTAATGAGATTTTAATACTTGCCTATGTGACGGACAAAACGGGATTATAAGTCTGCTGATCTTAGCAGAAGACTAAAAGATTAACGTGCATCAAAAGTTTTAAGAAAAAGAAAATTTTTGAAATGCACATAAACAAAGGTTCTCGTACCCTGAGATACCATGTCGGGAATCTGAGACAGCTGTTTCATCCTTATTAGGCTTCCTCAGTCATATTTACCCTTGATGGTAGCTCAAAGTGCGAGACAAAGAAGAGGAAACCATCCCGGCTCCCCGGAATGGCCCCTCAAACAAAATCAAGCAACAACAATAAATTACTGTGCACCGCACAGCCTCAAATTCTTTACTCGCAGTGATTTATTGTTGGTGCTTGATTTTGTTTGAGGGACAACGATGATTATCTCTTCGTTGTCATCCACTTTGAGCTACCATCAAGGGTAAATCTGACTAAGGAAGCCTAATAAGGATGAAACAGCTGTCGCAGACATGGTATTCCCGACATGGTAGCTCACGGTGCGAGAACATTTGTTTGTTTATGTGCATTTGAAAAATTGTCTTTTTCCTAATTTAATTTTGCTTAAGACAGGGATTTAGATAAATAAAATCTTAAGTATCAAAGGATTATGGATAATAAAATCGATCCGAGAATCTACAATTTGAGGAGAGGTAAATTTAAGTAAGTTTTACTCACCATAGTCACATTATCTGTTTTCTGTACAGTTCCCACATTTTCAATTAAAACAAAAAAATGCGTAGTTGAAAAAAGGCAGAACATAAAAATACAGCGTTTCATAATTGCCGTCAAACTCAGTCTGACACTCGTTCTGGAGATCAAATATCAAGTTCGGAGTTATTGAGTATCGTCAGCAGCAGGTGGCGATGTTTTATAACGTTGCCATCAGGAAGTTTGTGTTTGATGTATGTTGCTATGCTACGTTCATGATATCATTGAAGAGGGAATAATTCGACAACAACAAAAATTGCTAAATTCGATTCATTTGCAATACTTAGAAGTAATTATTAAAATGTTACTTTTTTCTTAAGAAATCAAATAATATTTGCAGCTGCCCTTTCGATTTTAACCTATCTTTGAATAGATTAATCAAATCAGTCAATTACCGTGTGTTTGTGTCTAACTGTCCCCCTCCCTCCAATCCAATCCCGAATAACTTTTCAATTGTTGGATCTTCTTGAAACTTGGCGTAGTTATTTAAAATCAATATAGTAATAATAATAATATTTAAAATCAAGGCACGATCTCTTAGTGATTTTCCCGTTAGTGTCTTTGTGGCACGATTTACAAAATATAGGCTTGAACTTCTTAAAGGAACGTCTTGTTTCAATTGCAACTTTCAGCAAAGAAGAACACATCTTCTAACAAAAAGGTAAACAAACGAAGGTACAACGCTGAGAGAAGGAATTCGCACCATTAGCTGCCATCGGGAAGAGACTGGGACGGACCATTTCGTCCTTTTTAGGACTCGTCAGCCAGCCAAACTCCACCGATGACAGACTCAAGGTGAGAGAGGTTAAGATCCTGGGTCGCGCTCCCGAGAGCGGGATCTCCCCGCGAAGAAATCCAAACCAAAAATAAACAAAAATACAAAACACAAATGTTCCTTGTCCTGCAATTCGTTAGGCACAAAAGGAATTTAATGAAGACATTGAAGAAAGTAGCAAAGCCATGTGTTTAAAATGAAACGAATTTAAAGTGCCTGAATAATTCAAAAGATAAAAGGTAAACAAACGAAGGCATATAGCTAAAAGAAGGAATCTTAAAGAATTGTTTAAAATCTTTTCTCAATTAGGAATTTCTTCCTTCGGTTCAATTCCATTGCAATCTTCTTCATCATACAAGTGAGTCACAATTCAATAGCATTTATTGTCTGAGGAAGCGAACTATTCCACTTGGATATTTGTCTTCGTTGTTTGTCTAACTTTTAAAATTACCTTCCCTCGTTTACAATAATCCCCACTACCCCCACGCGATCAAATGGACAAGCTGATATAACAAGGAGTAAAATGTTTCAAGTGGATAGTAAGACGTAGGCTCAGTCAATAATAACGGCATTAAGTATTACTAAAACTTAGGTAAAAATTTCACTTTTTTTTCCATAAGTTGTTCATGATTATCGTTTTTACGGTGAAATTTTTATGTGAATTGTCTTACTGTTGTCCTGCTACATTATAGATTTCCGGCTCCACATAATACAAAACTAATAGAATGGTTTTGATTTTAAATAAAATTTTTAGTTCACTAAAAATTTTTAAAACTTAAATTTTGATTCATAACAAATCTTACTAAATTAAAAAACAGTTTATATAAAAACTCTGGAACTGATACGAGTAAAATCTATTACTTATCTCCAAACCTATGAAATAATCTAAATATGCTTTTAAATTGATCGTAGATTCTTGAATGTGGGACGACCTTTAGCTGCAGTTGTATAAAGCTAATAATAGTGTTGACGCAGGAATGACATAGAATCACAGGTTTATTTTATTTTGGTTTTTTAATATCCAAAGTTCGTTTATTCTCGAATGATTAGTTATCTTAAATACGACTACATTCTGTTATTTTCAGTTTAATTGTCAGATGTTAATGTATCAATTGTTGTTAGAATTATGTTAAAAAAGCTGTTTACTAATTGAAATAAGAACAAACTCTGGAACTGAGCCCCCCACCCTCCCCCTTGGAGTAAAAACATTATTATTTTGGAATCGATCTGAATTAGATCATTGCAATATTAAAAATCAAAATCCTTTATATAGGTCAAACTGTTATACAACTTAGTCTGATACAACAAAAAGATAAAAGAGATATTCATTTCATTTATTACGAAACGGTTTTATTTATAACCAATAGGAAGAAAAGCAGTCAATCCGTATGGGAAGGTTTTCTTGAAACTTAGTTTTCATATTTATGGGGAATAGACGATCTAAGTTTTTTATTTTAAATTTTTGGCAAATGAGTTCTTGTCGAGAAATCAGTGCATGACGGGCTTTTTCATAAAAACATCCAAAACCCATATTGGATTTCTCTTCTACATCTCAAATGAGGCTATGAATCCGCTTTTAATCCTTTTAATATCAGCCTGAGATTTAACATACTTAAAAATTAATCGAATTTATAGAATTTAAATAAAGAATCCAGATTTACTTTTTGTTTGTTTGTTTCTTTTTGTTTTTTTAGAAAATGGAAAATTTCTACTGTTCGTATTTAGCAGGTATTTATAATTTTGCAGAAAAAAGGATAACACACTTATAGTTTTATGTTATTTTCATGATTTTACACAAACAAAGAAAAGGAAAAAGAAGATTTAATGAACGGAGACTTCAAGTTATTTTAGAAACTTCTTGTTAGTTTTTCTCTTGTATATTTAATCAAATGCAGAATTTTTGTATTCTCAAAAGCCCAAAAGGGATTGTGAGTTAGAAGAACTTCCAGGTAAGCAATGTCCGGAAGTGTTTATTGCCAAGGATATTTAAGATAGAAGGCTAAAGATAGAACGTTGGATCCGCCGCGAAATCTATTGACTAGCTCAATGACGTCACCTGGATTGCTGGCAAGATTGGATTGCAGAGCAATTTAGTGGCCGAACATCTAATAACTCAAATTAAAAGTTTTTAAGTATTTCCAGCAGTTCCTGTCAAGTATTTCCAGCAAATTGTCCAGCAGTTCCTGTGGGATTCGTGGCCACCCGCGCACCGGGGCAACTTCCAGCTGAGGAAGTATTACGGGAGATGATTGGTGACTGGCAACACGTCTTCATTGTGCATTTCAAGCGTATTAGATGGGATTCAGGTCTGGAGAACGCGAAGTCCAGCGTTCGATTCCAGCCTCTTGCAGCATGTTGTCGACGAGATGCGCATGATGGGGGCGTGCATTATAGTCCATAAAAAGAAAGTTGGCCGAACTGCCCCAGTGTAGGATACCACTATAGGCTGTAGAATTTCATCCCGACATCTTACAGCATTCACCGTTCCATTTCTAACAGCATGGAGGTCGGTACAATCAGCAATGCTGATGCCTGCCCACACCATGATTCCACCTCTACCAAAGGAATGTCTTTCTTGCACGAAACGTGGATTCTCCCAAGCTCCATATTTCAGGTCAGATCAGAGCACGAAGATTGTCTAGCTGCAGGTTGAATCTTCTTGTCACAGAAGCGAACGTGGACCATTCTTCACGGGTCCAAGGAAGATGCATTTCAGCCGACCTTCAGCAGTCAATGGAATGCATATCATTGGTCGCCGGGCCTACAGTCCACCGTGATAGAGTCGATTTCGCACGGTCTGAGTATATATCTGTAGTCCAATAGCAGCGAGAAACTGTCCCCGCAGCTCAGTCGCATTGCTTCGCCGGTTCCTTCGTGCTGTTAGCGTCAAGTAGTGATCATCTCTTGCAGAGGTGGCAGGTGGGCATCCCTGCCCTAGTCTTCTTCGTACTGTGCCAGTCTATCTAAAACGATTCCAGATAGACTGCTAACTACGCTTTGGGAGGTTCCAACCGCTGCTGCCACTGTCATCTGTGTTTGGTCAGCTTCAAGACGCCCTGTAAGTCTCTATGCATCAGATTCGTGTAAATCATGTTGCAGGAGCATTTTCAGGTGACACTCAACGATTCTGGCACTTGTTGTTGATCCAGGAAAGCGGAGATAATCCAGCAGTGCGAGCCTCTTTATACAGGGTTGTGAGCAAATATGCAAATTAACGTTTTGCATCACATTTACATATTCAACTTCCATTTTCGTGTAATTTGCTTCTCTGATGATGTTCTTTAATAAATAAACTCAAATGCCTCTGTTTTTTTGGAGATGATTTTTGGAGATGATTTGGAGATGACTTTTTGGTAGCCTCTGTTTTTTTATATTCATTATATTCATTTCGCAATATCCCCTAAATTTTGTGAGCAGTGTATTTGTTATATTATATATATTTCCTTTTTTCTGTTTTTTCTGCTTAGCTTAAACTATAAAAACGAAAATTTGTTATTTAAATTGAGGAATACACTTTATTTTGATGTAGGTATTATGTATGAATGTTTTCATTTTAAAAACTGACGATTTTATGACTTGAGGATAAATTGTGCTTTTCAGACGCAATAAGTCAAACATTGCATCCGTCGTCGGAAGAAGAGAGATAATAGTTGTGGTCAATAGTAAACCTGAATAAATGTCGTTTATATGTAAGAGATCTGTTCGAGTTTCACCTGACTTTCGAAATAAATATTTAAAAAAAAAAAATCCCTAACACGTGTAAGATTAGAAATAATATGTTTAATCTATGTTCGTTATTATGTTTGAATGTTTGAATGAAACGGTACATTAATACTTAATTACTATACGTAAGTATAACATTTTAGATTTCGTAATGTTGAGCAATTAATATGTTTAGCCATAATGCTTATTCAGCAGCAAAAAGTATTGAAAATGTTTCGAATGTCTTTTTGTTTTGTCTATTTTATTAGAATCAGTCTGTGTTTGTGTCCCCTAAGAACTTTTGAACCTTTAGATGGATCTACTTGAAATTTGCATCTATATTTAACAATTGATAGGACGCCGACGCACATTGAATAAAATTTTTTTCATTTATATTTAACAACTACAGACGAAATAACAGTGGACAAATTTTAGCGATCCATCTGGGAACTATTGGGATAACGACCAAAATCGGTAACTATTGCGTTTGTCCTGTCTGTCCGTCCGTGTCTGTACACCCCTAACAACTTCCGAGCAGAAGGTTGGATCGACAAACGAATTTCAACATCGTGTTCATTTATTTGTCATTAATTCCTTTGTTTAATTGAAAAAAAAAAAAAAACTGTATTTTCTGACAAATTACTTTTTTCAGAATAATTTTTTTGGATAATAACTTCGATATATTAGAGTGTTTGAACGCAAATAAAGTGAATTTCAATAATAATGAATAAATAATATACTTCTTGTATAAATAAGGAAAAGAAAACAGCACATGAACAAAAAAGGAAATTGCCTTTCTGATTTTGGATTATGGGAAGGAAATTGGGAACGGTCGTTTTGTCCTTCTGCGGACTCATCAGCCCAATTCCCGCCTTCCCCTAACCGAATCAGAAAGGCAAGACCTAGTTAGTGTAAGCCACCGCCGGCTTGGCAGTGACCCCACAAACAACAACAAACAAGAAAATTGCTGCTTCTCTCGAAGCCAGCATAAACCTTCTCCTAAGAATAATTAGGCAGAAGGGAAATAAATAATAACAGAAGTTTCAAAGAAATAGTAATAAAGAAAGTTTAACGTGCTAGGATATTAAGTAAATAAGGAAAAGAAAACAGCACATGAACAAAATAGAAAATTGCCTTTCTGGCAGGAATTGGGCTGATGAGTCCGCAGAAGGACGAAACGGCCGTTCTGAATTTCCTTCCCATAATCCAAAATCAGAAAGGCAATTTCCTATTAAAAAAATTTACAATAAATTAATTTTAATCATCAGTTTTCTATCTGTCATGCTTTTTTGAATCCATAACATCTGATCTTATTTGTTTGTTTTTTTGCTTTTTTTTACAAATGCCCGGGATTGTAGCTTGATCAGCTTTCTTTAGGCCACAAATAGGGGCGAGATATGATGCCCTTTAAATAAAAATACTCTCTTCTACACATGACATTAGTATTTAAAAATTTATTAAAAATACTAAATGTATGAGATAAATTTTCAGGATTTATACATATTCCTTTTTTCAAGTCAAAAATAATAATAGAAATAAAGTCACAAACAAATTAAGAGTGAGTATGGCAGCAATTATATATAAACATGGACATCAACTAATTTGATTGTTGTTACAATATACATGACATTTCACATAACTTAAGAATAACAAACATAGATATACAAGCAACCTAATTGTTTTTTACAATTATAAATTTAGTATCAAAAGGAGACAATTATTAACCATAATTTCTTAATAATAATCATTCAAAAGAATTGTTAATAATTTAGCTCTACAATATTAGCTACTTTTTGGGTATCAAAATGTAAGTAATCTTTATTGAGGACGTTTACTAATGCTCCTTCATATCTATTGAAATTTTTTTCTTTATAGTTTTTTATTATACAACTTTTTAATATTTTTCTTAAATTTAATTGTGTTTCTTTATATAAAATTTGAATATTTATGTCCATAATGTGGCCCTTCTGTATACAATGATAAGCTACGTCGGAGATGTCTTTGTTTTTATTCTTAAGAGCCCTACCGTGTTCGGAGACCCGCTCCGTTAAGGTCCTTTTGGTCTCTCCTATGTAAAAATTCTGGCAAGATTTGCAAGTAATTTTATAGATTAAACCCATTTCGTTGTGATAATCATGTTGATTGACTTTTTTACAAAGCAAATTTTTAATTTTATTATTATAACTAAAGCCAATATTTATATTGAGAGTTTTACATAATTTTTGTAATAAAAAGCTGTTATTATTGAGATAGGGGATATATACCCTATTTTCAAATTTACTTATTTCCTTAATTTTGAAAGTATTGTAAGATTTAATTTGGTCATTGATTAACTTGTCAGGATAGTTGTTTTTCTTTAGGATGGTAGTCATATCATTAATTTTTTCATTATACACTTTTTCAAAACGGTATTACAATCTAATCTTCTTAAATAATTTTCAATAATATTCTTTTTAATATGAGCTTTATGGCCTGAATAGTAATTTAAAACATGGTCACTTTGAAATTCTTTTCTGTAGTGCTCCATTACAATTTTGTTGTTATTTTTTATCAATTTGATGTCCAAAAACTTTAATTCTCCATTTGTTCCTAATTCTTTTTTAAACTTTAAATCCTTAGTGCTTTTATTTAAATTTTCAAAAAATATGTGAAATTGTCTAATGGTGCCAAACCATATGATTAGGATATCATCGACGTACCTAAAGTATTCAAAGTTTGGTTTTTTTGGTTTAATTAATAAATTATTTTCAAAGTAGTTTAAAAATAAGTTACATAATGTGCCAGATATTGGTGAGCCCATAGGGAATCCTTTGGTCTGTTTATAAAATTTTTTACCATGTTTAAAGTAAGTATTATTTGTTACAAATTCTATTAAATCTCTAAATAAATTTTCATCTAAGTTATATTTTAATAATTGTTCCTTATTTATGTAGATATGTTTGTCCAAAATAGACAGAGTTTCATTAACTGGAACATTATTATGCATATTACAATATCTAATGATGCTAAATGAAAATATTTTTTGTTAGTGCTGTTAAAATTTTCTAATTTGTCCATTAAATCTTTTGAGTTTTTTATGATCACTCTTTCATTTGGCATCTTGAAATTTCTCATCCAAAAATTTAATTTTCTAGCCAAATTTTGGGTGGGGGAACCATATGCATTAACTAGTGGCCGCATAGGGAAATCTTCTTAGTGGATTTTTATCCTACCCTCTAGCGTTGGTGGTATGCAGGAAACTTTAAGAATTTCTTCTTTTTCTTGAAAGTTTATAGATTTGTTTTCTTCAAGAGCTTCGGTGATTTTTTTAAATTTATTATACATGGTAACGGTAATGTCTTCTTTGATTTCGGTGTAATGTCCGTCTTCTACTATTTCGTTTAATTTACTTAAATAATCTTCTTTGTTCATAATTACTAGATGATTTCGTTTATCGGATTTAGTGAAAAAAAGATTTTTATCTTTGCCCAAATTTTTTAAAATTTTGACTTCATTATCATTCATGTTAACATTCTTTAATGGCTTATTCTTGAATTTTCTTAATTCATTTAAGAATTTTTCTTTTTCAATCGGGTTTAATTTGTTAGAAGCTTCTTCCAGTGATATAATAGTAGAAATGTCTAAATTGTTTTTTTGGTCAAATACAAAGTCTATTCCTTTATTTAATAATGAAATTTCTTTATCGTTGGATTTTCTTTTGCTTGAGTTTACCACGTAGTCTGAATGAGGATCTTTCTTGTATCTAAACTTTATCTTTTTCATCTTCCTTTTTCACTATCTCTTTTAACATTTAGGTATAGTTCATGGTTCCAACTCATAATTTTTAAATATAACGGATTAGGAATAGAATTGTATACTATTTTGTTAATAGTTTCTTCTTCTTTTAACAGTTTATATATGTGATAGGATGTACCTTTCAGTTGATCTTTTACTAAATTTAATTCTGCTGTTCTTTTGAGGTGATCCGTGTTTTCTGTTTGAATTAAGGTTGGGTTTTGAATTTTCAAGGGTTTCGGAATCCATTTTTCCGATAGGCATGCTTTTAAAAAATTGTGATGCTCTTCCCATCTCGCAAGTTTGTTATAATCTTCTGATGTTTGATAATTTGTCTATATGTTGATATTCCAAACTCCTCAATAATCTTCTTTCTTGAAAATGTTAAATAAAAATACTCTCTTCTACACATGACATTAGTATTTAAAAATTTATTAAAATACTAAATGTATGAGACAAATTTTCAGGAATTATACATATTCCTTTTTTCAAGTCAAAAATAATAATAGAAATAAAGTCACAAACAAATTAAGAGTGAGTATGGCAGCAATTAAATAAAAACATGGACATCAA